>JARQZK010004502.1:72500-128014 GCA_030704885.1 Cynegetis impunctata | reverse complement strand
GGATGATATTAATCTGAATATTTGGCTTGATGCTACTCGATTAGATTGATTTTACAGTGCTTAAATTCGTTTTTGTATAGCATGTTCCGTTTCAAGGCTATCTTTCATGTTCTAACAAAAATGCTGTATGGTATAAAAGTAACGCAGCCCTATGGGTACACAAGTAACATGTGACTTTTGTCCCCATATTGATTTACTCTAAGTAAACTTTTTATGTGTGTGTGTTTATTTCAACAAAATGCCGCGACAACGCATAATAACCACCGCACGAATAACAACTAACATGGAAGTCTATCGAAAAGCGGCTGAGGAGCATTTTAATGATGGTGAAAAAATTAGAGCCATAGCAAAAAAAGTTGAATGTCCGCAATGGTACATTGCATAGATATATAAAAAAATTTAAGCTAGAAATACTAGCGCAGTTGTAAAAAAGGAAAATAAATTAGGCGACGAAGATTGCTTCTACCTCGTTTGTTTAGAAAATTTTAGCAATAGTCGACTGAATGAGCAAAGTTTACATTGTTTCGAATGCAAAATGTGGTCTCATAGGTACTGAATGCGTCAATGAATAATGTGTGCCATAATTTCGAGTCTGAATAGAGAAAACTGACACTGAATTTTTCACTAAATATTTGTTTGATTAAATATGTCATATCATATTCATTACAAACTCCTTTGCCCTGTTACTTTCGACCCACAACGTGTTACTTTCGGCCCGCCAACGTGCTCGAAAGTAACAAATGACAAATTTTTTTAAAGTTTCTGTAATTCATGCAAAATACACAATAATAAGGTAATTTAAGATGCTAATGTATAGAACATAAACCGAATTTATGTATGGCTATATCAATTTCACCGAAATAGTGACACCTAACGAGAAACCAAGGCGAAAGTACAAAATGTTACTTTTGTACCCGGTCTCCCCTACGCGGTCCGGAACTTCATGCAATAGGCAAAAAAATAAAAATCCAAAAATCCAAAAAAGGTTGCAAAATTTCATAGGTAAGTATACTTAGTTTTTATCTCTTTCTCGACCCTACATTGAAGTTTCAAAACTTTTGGAATTATTGTCAATTGATTATCTCAACTGACTGGCCTATATTTCAATATTTGGACAACGTACTTATATTTAAAATTCGTGAAATCCAAACACCGATCAGTATTAACTAACCAGCATCTCAAACAATTACTGATAAGTCCAGTCACCAATTATTCACCCAATTCTAAAGAATTATCAAGAGAAGTAAAATAAATGTGTTTAATATTTAAATTCAATACACATATTTTGTACTTTTTTTTCAATAAATATAATTTCTGGAAAAAAAATTCAATTTTTTTTTGCGTACTTTCCCTCTCGCTCACCTTGTCCTCAATTGAGGACAACCTACTTTGGATTTTTTCCTATGAAGTGCCACTTGCTCTTACTTCTCTGTTACACTGTTCTCAGTTGTGGACATCATATACTTCCAAATGAATATATGTGCTGCCATCTACAAGCTGATGGAAAAAAAATTCATTCATTTGAAATATAGGTTTCCGTAGGGTAGCTGTGACAGCAGTGTAGCGCTCTACTGTTTATTTTTTTGTTAGTTATATTCGTTAGACCACGTGTTTGAAAACTGTTTGTTCACGTTCACAATAAGTGTAGACTTGTTCCAAAGTAATTGTGTTTGGTGATTTTTGTGCATATTGTAATCAGCGATTTTTGAAAGTGTGGTGTCCTAATTTGAGGACATTGTGAGCTAGCGGTAAACGCAACATCTAGGTAAATATAACAGCACTTTTATTTTATTTCTGCAAAAGTTGAATTTTATACATTTTAGTACTTCGAAAATGGATCATTAATGAAATACCATACCCTGTAATGTTATTTTAATAAAACATATTAATATTTTACCCTCTGAATATATTTCTGAAAATTTTTTGTCTTCCATCACCTCATGATGTCCTCAATTGGGGACATGTCATAGTGCCCATCAGCTCATGATGTCCTCAATTGGGGACATGTCATAGTGCCCAAACGGAGCATTTTGAAAATCTGAATTTAACATCAAAAATTTTCAAAAAATCATAAGTTGCATCACAGTAAATTTCAGATTTTTCGCTCCAATAGTTTTAATTCGTGACCGAGAGGGTTAAATACGTAAAATGGCTCGGACTATCAAAGACCTTGGCCACACCTGTTATAATAATGTTTCAATGAGTTTGCATCACAGTTCCACTCCATAGAAATCATCATTGAATCGTCATCAGAAATTTTAATACCATATGGTTTAATAGATAATATAGTTTGTGGCTTAAATGAACGAGAAGTTGGGTATTTCGTTTTCAGTCATTCGTTCTCACAATTTCTCTACATCGTGAACCTGAAACAGTTGTCTGAACGTATGGTATTTCTAAACACGTGAGTCAGATAATCTATGCCATCGACCCAGACAAGAGAGTCATTTACGGAGTCGGCTTAACATTGGGCTCATCAAACGTAAACAGACACCAGTTGTTGATTTTCAAATATGCCTTGGAAAGGTGTATGCCTATTATATTACGAGGCATCTGAAAATAAGAATGCAGCGCCAATGTGGCCAGTCGTAGAACTATAAATATTGACATTGGAATATTTATGTTGTATTTGTTGTGTTTTTATTTGTGTTTTTGAAATATAATTTTACCATAAATATAAAGACTTTTCAGGCTTCTTTAGTGAACAAGTGTGTTACTGTGTATGTATCTCATTGCTATTGAGGCGGTAGCCCAGCAAACACTGAAACGCAGGCAATGTAGAAAAACTGTACAGCGTTGCTGCACTTCACTGCAGCGATGGTAATGCAGTAACTGTATCAAAGCGGACCGTATATGTCCCGCTGAATTGTACAGTTCCTGTACAGTACATACTGCATTTGAATTGCAGCAGCGCTGCACAATGGCTGTATATGAATGCTCATATACAGCCATTGTGCAGCGTTGCTGCAATTCAAATGCAGCAAGGTTTTGTAGTAACTGTACAAATACTGTTCAGCCTCGTTGCATGTGAAATGCAGCAACGCTATACTATGGTTGCATACCAAACGCAGTTTTTACTGTACAGCAACTGTAAATTTGATTGAGGAATTCAGTATGTCAAAGTTTTGAAAATTACTAAATATGATTCATCTTGATCCTATAATTTGCGGTTTTGGTGTATAATCCAATGAAAAGTTAGCTCAATTGGAGAAAATTCTATATTAAGCATAAATTAATCGGATATACACATAAATATAAACTTCTTATAAAAAACAACTAAAACAGGAATATTAATTGGAATTTAAAATATAAAATAAAATATATATACCTATATAAAAAAAAAAGAATAATGAACAAAAGATAATAATAAACAAAATATCCCTCTCTATGGAGGTTTATACATTTGAAGGTATATTTTGCTTTTGGCTGCTCCTCACTCCTCTCTCATACGTATTTTCTCAACCATATTTTAATGGTGGTTTCGACTTCCGTCTGTTGTAGCATTTTTGCAGCCCTTGTTTCTTTCGTATGGTTACTAAAAGAGGAGAAATATGACGTAAGAAAAGGCATTTTACGTTTTCTTCATAAATACAACTAACACTTTTTGAGACACCATTACTACTACTGTCACTATCAGAAGAATCATTAGTTTGATAATAAATTATTCTGATTACTTAAATTAGGTGCAACAAATAAAGGAAGTCGAACGTAATGAATTATCATTGATAGTCTGATGGTTAGTCAATACTTTCGATTCAATTTTTCAGATATTTTTATGACATTTTCAACATTTCTTTTCAATATTCGGTTCAATTGCCGTTTTGCTTTTAATTCCATATTCTTCCGCTTTTTGGAAAAGTTCTTATATCACTATGTAGAAGACTTCAAATATTCCACTACTGTAGGTTATAAAAACATAGGAAGATATCAGTGTTTTCACGTACCTTATTTCATCTCGTTGGGACTGCATCATTGCAATCCGCCCATAAATTCGAGCGGAAATTACACACTATATACACACTTAGTCCCGCACAATAAAATGAAGTAGGTACCTACTTATGTTCAGTTAAAATGTTAAAGAGCAATAATTGTTATCTTTCCACAATCTTTACAACCACAATACCAAAAATCTTACTCAGCAATGAAATGGAAAATGGCGTCCAACGTAGAGATACCGTACCGTACTGAAGAGTAACGACTCCGACCTACTCCACGACGGGGGCATCTTGGGGTAGGTTGGAGTCCGATGCGATGCCGCGTGCCTGGTATAAGTATTCGGACCGTTTTGCGTTTGCAGATATTGCTTCACAGTTGCTGCACATTTACTGAACTTCACTGGCTGCGTATGAGACCTTTCATTTTTGTTGCGCAGAAACTGTACAGCAACTTTACTTTAAATACTGCATTCTTTGAAACGCAGTATTATCAATACAGAAACTGTGCAGTTTTAATACATCAATTTATGTGCTGTATTCAGGTGGCACTTGTAATGCAATATCTGTACAGTTAATGTATGTTGTGTTTGTTGGGAGGTGATTATCATCATTTGTTTTGTAGCGAAATTGAGAGAAATCTTAGGTTAGATCATGAGATGAATATCTTAATTCTCTGATTGACTCGTTCAATATGTACTCTAGCAGCTGCTATTTTGGCATTCAACAATGCTTCTTCTGTAGTCAACTGTTTTTTGACTTTCGAAAATGGTGGCCTGATCAACTTTATTTTAAACTGTTGACAAATATCATCTATCAAGAAACCTTTGTCCACCATAATAGCATCCTGTGAGCTTTCTAACTTTAAAATTAAGTCACTGTTGGAAAATCTTTTTATCAGATGCTCTTCTACCACTTGGTTCACTAATATAAGTAATTAAACCTCCAGGAGAAACGCCTGTCATGAATTTCACTGTATTATTAGATTTATACTGAGAGTAAACCTGATCCTGCAGCAAAGGCACTTTGGTTTCTGTATAAAAATTTCTGTACAGTCTAAGATGATTCGAGTATTTTGAAAACTTTCAGAACATTTTGGCATGTTTTTCTGTATTTCAGAATATTCTGGGAATCTTATGACACAACTAAGAACTCTACTCGTAATGGGTAGCATTTCATAAATATATTTTTGGCATAATTCTTGCGCAATGCCAAATAAAAGAGATAATGTCACATATGTAAGGTCACATTTCAATTTTGTCAATACTAAAACAATACGCTGTTTGATTATTAATCTATGTGACCGTTGATCACTGTAAACAGTTTGTACTACTTTTACTATTGTATCTAATAGTTTTATATTATTGAGACCAGTGAAACTGTTTAGAGCACTATCTGTAGTTATCAGATCACACAAAATAGAGACTTTTGGAGTATTCCTTTTTCCCTTCTACACAAACACGATATTTATCACCAGCTGGAGGAAAAGCATGGAAATTCACATTTGAACATTTCTTTTCCCAGGAAGAACACTGAGGAACTGAACAATAACGATTCGAACGACTCATAGCTTTCAAAATGATTGCAAATAATAAATATTTGTAAAAAATCACACAAAAACAAACACAAAACAAAGGAGAACGTAAGAACTATGTCAAGATTTTTAGTTATTCTGATTGTCACCAGGTGGCGTAGCGCTTATTTTGATTCGCCTATACAAGCTTTACAATTTGAATAATACCACATGGATTTAAAAGATGAAAAATTTTTTTTTAAGTTACAACAAATAACCAACCCTTGGGTTGATATATACAATTCCTGATTTTTTGGAACTTTTATGTATTCTAGTGACGCTTAAGATAATAATAACAGAAACGAAAAAAAAACTTATGATGAGAGCAGATTTTTAATCTGCAATTATTGATAGTTATTTTATATCGATAAACTTTCTGTTCGATTTCCCTAGAAGTATTTATTTTTCCATGAAATTATAATCATGCAACCTATTCTACATTAGTTTCGGTTGAGGCAAAAAGCTTCAGGTGAACTTAAAAAATCTACATTAATAGTTATTTAATAAACTAGTTTATTAATGACAGCGGTCAATGTTTCGAGACCATTAATCGCTACATTAATAAACGAGTTTAGTACAAGATTTTTCCGTCGACCACATCATGAATTGAGTATAAATTCATGATTGAAATAAATTTTTATTTTGCATAACAGATACATTTGACTCAATATAAAATTCTATGTTCATTTCGATATATTTATATTTATACTCCCGATGGAACAATTTGAGAAATTCATAGATGGAATATCAGACATGTGACATTCTGAATAGTTCACATTACCTACAATATCCGATAAGGAATATGTGGAACTGGTGGAAGCTGAAGTGTTAATTACTTTTGAACGATTATTGCATAAAATTTTTTCCGCAGTTTCTACTTTATTTTGTATAGAGTTAACTTTTTCCGATTTGAATTATGAATTCTTTTTCTCTGTGGAATAACAGTACAGACACATAATAATTCAACTATTCCGTGCTGAATACTTCTTGTTTGGTTGCCCAGGACAATCATACTTTAAAATAGGAGAAATAGAACATTAAAATGAGTCATTAATGATCAATTTCGTGTACGTTAAAGTAAGCTTTTATTTAGAGGTCAACGGAAAATATATGTGTTATTAGAAAAATAGATGTTTGATTTTAACGGTTATTATATTTGACTCTACGATGCAGCGTCTCACCACACGTTGGCTTCTTCTGATAGAATGAAATAGTGAAGTCTTGGTATCTTAGTTTTACATAAAATTTTTAGTATCTAGGGAAAAACGATTACATTAGGTTGTAGGGGAAGGTAACCCTTCCAGAAAACTTGCTGAAACTGCATCAGGTATTAAATATATTCAGGAGTGGAGAATGATTGGAGTCAATCTGTTCATTTAGAAATAGATCAGAATTCTCATACCTGTTAATTTCTATAGGACTTCCCAAAAATTCAGTTTCATTCCTCAATTCTCTCTATGTAAAATATGAAAATCTTTTTTAAGTAAATGATTTTCATCTCTTATTGTTTGAGAAACAGCGTTCATGTTGTTTAATTCTTTTTTTAAAATTTCTATGTGTTCTGCCTATATATATTTTTATAATATTCACATGATAATTTATGTACTCCCGATTTTGAGAGTTTATCCGTTTTTTATTTATTGTTGTTTTAAATTTGCTCGAATAATTGTTTGTAGGGTAAGCGATATTGAAATTATGATGTGAAAGAATTGTGACCATGAGCGCTGCTTCGTAAAAAATAAGAGAGATTCTAATTATCATTTGCTAGATGAAAATCATTCATTTGAAAAAGATTTTATATTTTACATAGAGAGAATTTGAACTTTTGGGAAGCCCTAGAAATAAACAGGTATGAGAATTCTGAATGATGACTCAAATCATTCTCCACTCCTAAATATGTTTAATATACCTGATGTAGTTTTATCAAGTTTTCTGAAAGGATTACCTATCCTCCACCCTAATTTGATTTCTTGATTTAATAGTTTTTCCCTAGGTACTGAAAATTTTATATAAAACTAAGATACCAAGATTTCACTATTTCATTCTATCCGAAGAAGCCACCGTGTAGTGGTGAAACGCCGCGCCACACAGACAAATATAATAACCGTTAAAACCAAACATGTGTTTTTCTAATAATATTGTCGTGAGTGCTAACCAAGTAACCACTTCAAATCAATATATATATATATATATATATATATATATATATATATATATATATATATATATATATATATATATATATATATATATATAATTCGTTGGTATTTACTGACATTTTTATATTCAGGGTTTATTTCACTAGGATAATGTCAACATTTAATAACTATTTGCATAAAACATTTACTATAGATTAAAATACACTATAGTTTACGCGTTTCGACTTCTAGTCATTTTCAAAACAATTTCACAATTAATTCAATATTTAAAAGTCTCTTTATTACATAGCAAGGTCGTCGATGTCATACTGGTTATCTCACGTGATTAACTCCTCCTCTTAATTCGTATTTTCTCGGTTTTCTCGGTGAATGATGTTATGGTATATTCTTCCGAAGTTTTCAATGACAGCTCTTGAGTTTAATGTTGTTTTTTCTTCTCTTTGGATGGCTATCATTTCCATTATGTTTCTTTTTTGTTGTTGTTTTTCTCTTCCAATAATTTTCGTATTTTTAAAATCAAACGAATGCAGTTGTTCAATTGCATGTTTTGCCAGCGCGGTTGTTTTTTTGTTTGTTCGTATAGAAGTATATTACAGTAGTATTATACGAACATGAATACTCTATACGAACATACAAAAAAACAACCGCGCTGGCAAAACATGCAAACTCATAAAAAATGATTATTCAATAAAACTTATACAGAAAATCACTAAAAATAGAATTCATAAACTTTACAACAAATTAGAAATGTCAGAAAGAGAAAATATTAACAAAAAATATATTCCTCTTCCGTATATTCCTCATTTGAGTAATAAAATATCACATATTTTAAATTCATACGATATTAAAATAGGCCACACTGCACAAAATCAAATAAAACAAATACATTCTAAATTAAAAAGTAAAACAGCTCTTCTGCAAAAATCTCATGTTATTTATAGTATACCCTGCAATAATTGTAATAAATCATATATAGCACAAACTTTTCAAAATTTAGAAAAAAGATTAAAAGCACACAAATATACCAAAACATAAACCACAGCCCTATTAAAACATAAAAACAATGAGAATCATAGTTTCAAATTTAATAGCACAAAAATTTTAGAAATAGAAAAAGATCAAAAACGCAGAGAAATTTAAAAAATGTTACGTATTCAAAAAAATTTAAATAAAGTCGTAAATGATAGAACAGATATAAAACATTGAAGTTCAAATTACGCAGATTTAATTCTTTAATTTTTCTAAGAAACAACATAAATCAAAACAAAATAATTCAACAAACAAACTGTAACAATAACAACTCATCTTCTTAGACAAAATCTAAACATCTAGAATTTTCAATTCTTCTAAAAAGCAAGTATAATTTAGAGCATGTGATCTCCAAAATTACAGGTAATGTCTTTTTAAAGACAACAATCAAATATTTTAAACCTATTTTGTATATTAGGTGAATGAAGGTTTCTGTGGTTCCCTTCCCGTCTAATATCAACAGACCTGACTGTTGATATTAGACTAAATAGCACGTAATTAATAACTGAAGGCGGCCACAGCCGTAACAAAAATATTTTGAAAAAATGATAAATAGTACCCTATTCTTTGACTTTTCAAAATCAAAATAATTTGAACCTATTTCGAACATTACGTGGGTAAAGGTTTCTGTGGTTTCCCTTACCATCTAATAATAAGAGATTTGAATGTTAATATGAGACTGAATAGCACGTAATAAATAACAGAGAACGGCCACAGCCGAAAAATTTTGATGAAACATAGTAGTGTTTTTTAACTATTCAATTTTTTTCAAATCAATAAATGTCAAAGATATTTCAATTCTTCAAAAGTTTTGAAAAAGCCACGAATGTCGTGGCGAAACTTCAACTTTTTAATAAAATTGAGTTTTTTGAGATTCACCAAGCCTGTTATTGCTAATAATTATCACAAAGTTATATATATATATATATATATATATATATATATATATATATATATATATATATATATATATATATATATATATATATAATATATATATATATATATATATATATATATATATATATATATATATATATATTTAAATATATAAATTAAAAATATATATATATATATATATATATATAAATATATATATATATATATATATATATATATATATTTATTCATTTCATATCTATGATATTGGTGTTTAACTTTATTCATTCTAGAGTCCTCACTTGTCGTCAGTAAAACGTTGGAATAATCTATTCCTCTAACGGTCTCCCTATTTTCGTATAAATAACAACTCGTACCTTCGGTAATAGATAGAAGGAGCATTCGCTAGGATTTAGTGTAACCACATATCGTATTTCCCCGCAATCCAATTCGCGAACTTCACGAACCGACACTGCCAATTAATAGATTCATTGAAAAGGAATACATATTATGCTTTGTGTTTCTGTATTGGATTCACTAAATAATTGAACTATATAAATATATATGTATTTATATAGTTCAATTATTTAGTGAATCCAATACAGAAACACAAAGCATAATACATATATATATATATATATATATAGTATATGAATATATATTATATATATATATATATATATATATATATATATATTTATATATATATATTTATATTTATATATATATATATATTATATATATATATATATATATATATATATATATATATATATATATATATATATATATATATATATATATGTTCAGAAAGATTTCCGCGGTCGGAAGTATTTGAAAAACTTGGTTCACGGAATGAACCGCGTAAAAGATTTGAAAAATCTCGACGTTTCGGCTGCTTTTGCGAAGCCATCTTCAGGAGAATTAGAAGGGAAATAATTCAGACTCGTGGCCTCAATCTGCCTACTCCACTAATCGAATTTAGGAGGAATCGGAAACAATACGATTGCGTGGTCTCAACCTGCCTACTCCACTAACCGTATTGCTTCCTGTCAACTCTGAAGTCTCAATCTGCCTACTCTTCAGAGTCAACTGACGGGCCGATCGTCGCGTGGCCGTATTTATAGGGGAGGGGGGTATATTAATTATAAAAAATGATATCTTCAATTTGAATTTCTATTTACTAATATGAATTATAATATTCAATTATATCAATTCAATCCACACATAATTTTTCTTTCAATATATTTTGCTCTATTTTATTTAATCAGATAACTACTGATGCTTTCACAACATTAGTTTTTCTTGATGGAAAAGCCTTTTCGTTGTAGAAAATATGAGTTTAAATAATCTTTAATTTTAGGATCATGGCAATGTTCTTATAATATTATGTAGGTACTCGCGAGTTACCACAAATAATTTATTAAAATAATTTTGGAAATAATTATAATACAATCCGTCGTAACCTTTATGATATTTCACAAAATATTTTCTTAAATGATATATAGAAATATCTCGAGAGCAGCAAAGCTCCATCAATGAAGTACGTATTTTTTCGCGTGAAATGCATGGCGTCAAAATGGGATTCTAACAAATTATATTTTGAAAAATCACGCTTAGATAGCAAACAGAATAAAAAAGTTGAAAATAATTCATTTTATTGAAAAAAATTTGCAAAGTGCTTGAGGAAAAAAGTTGAAACCACCGAAGGAAAGTACCTCAACATCAACCCAATCCATGTAGGTACCTAATTTCAACCCTCTCCTTCAAAAAACAATTCGCGAAGTGCATCTTTTACTGATAGCGGTAGTTGCAGAAATTTACCCAAATTTTAATACTTTCGTTCAGCTACGAGAACAATGCTAGGTACCTCATTGGCGGCTCGTGAGGTGTTGGTTTACGGAGGCTAACAAGGTGTTAAAAAATGAACCATATGCGAAAATATTTAGGATTTCAAGGTCAACCGCCTTATAATTTAAAGAAAATCAAAGTTAAACAAGCAATCTAAAATATTAATTTCTCTGCGAAAAAAATTGTTTTCACTTTCGAGTGTCTACCTTGAGACCTACAACTCCTATTCACAATATTCACAAAAACTCTTTTCATCCAATTAATCAATTCATCAAATTTTTTTCTTCTTTCACAAAATACGTACCTACCTAACTACTTAACGAATTTGTTACCTATTCAAGGAATTAATCAATTGTTGCCCAGCAAGAACCAACGGAGAGGTGAGAGTTTTTTCTTGCCAAAAATAAAATAGGACCCTCCCAAAAATAGATTAAAATAAAACAGACAGAGACATTTTCCCTAGTAAAAAGTAAACACGGCCAACAAAATAATTTATTTTTTACCTGTGATCCGGTTAGCCAAGGATGTCTCTCATAATTTCTGATATTAAAAGCGCGATTCTGTTGTTTGTTACACTGCACCAAATTGTTTAATTCCGGGGTAGGTCGCAATGTTATTATCAAGACTTTGTGGTCATAACTTAGTGCACTAAAGTTATGGGATAACAAATATTCCAGTTAGTCACCATTGAAATTTTTAAAATTAACTTCAGTAACCGAACTCATTTTAAAAACAATACGCGAGCAAAATAAATTAAATAAAACCAAAACAAACTGTTTTCGTCCACTAGTGACTACAATTAATGCTTTCCAACGAATTCACTCGATTTTACCCGAAAGCCTATAGTTGTGATTGGATGACATTGTGTGAGAAATAATACATCCTTTTTGAACCGAGCAGCTAGCTTCAATCAGTGTTGCTTTTACACTAGTTTTCTATAAACAATGAAGTGAATAAGGTATATTTATTCTCAGCGTTTCCTTTTCTCTCTGGCATGACATATGGAATAATGAAAGCGTCTATACCTTATTAAGCCTCTGCAGCATTGCCACTGTTTATATAAAATCTTGAAATGAATTAAATGCAGTAAGCAGTAAATGTAAATACCTTCTATCGTATTAAATAAATTATATTATATAATGTAGGTTGAAAGGAAGGTAGGTGCATAAAATAATTTGATTTTGATTAATATGAATATGCTGAATGCTGACTATTCAATATAATATAGTAGTGATACACGGAATATTATTGAGGAGGAGGCTTAGCCTATTATATATATATATATATATATATATATATATATATATATATATATATATATATATATATATATAATATATATATATATTATATATATATATATATATATATATATATATATTATATATATATATATATATATATAGGGGAAGTGTGCCTGAGATGGCATACTTTTTTTTTGGGTAGAATAATTTTTTAATTTATGGCCAAAAAAATATGTTTATGTAGGAAATATATAAAAATGGAATAAATAAAGTAAGTTTTCACAAAAAATAAACGGTTTTATTATTAACAAACGAAAAAATAAATTTTAAAAAAGAAGCATGGTATGCCATCTCATGAAAGTAACTATTGATGAGATGGCATAGTATTAAAAAAAATATAAAACTAGGTACAAATTCCACATGTGAACATTTTTGTCTTTCTGTCTACTCCAGCACATTCTGCATGGGCCCATTTCTTACAGATGTGACACTGGAACCATAATTCCCTTGATGGAGACCAGGAGTAAAGTTCATTGCAATAAATACAAGGCGAGTCCTCCTCATCTAGGTCATCCCCTAGGTCAAAACCCTCGGCTTGCTCATCTTCATTCTCATCCTCCATAACACATTTCTTATTCATAGTTTTCTCCGACTTTCTTATCATCCCTTTTTTTTTGTGAATCCTTGTCCTGCTCAATATCTCTACCAATTTTCTTCTTAACTGTTCTTGCCGCCTTTCTCAACATTACTTCTTTCTTCTGTGATTCCTCATATTTTAATTTTTCAATTTCAGGGGTTGTTGTTAGATTACCATATGACCCTTTTCTTCTTTTTCGTCGCACTATCTCTGCGACTTTTGGCATTGGTGAAATTTCCTCAATTGATAGGTCAAGATTTGTTCCTGGAACTGGCAAAACTAAAGTTTCATTGGTCTTTTCGTTAGAGACCTTGGTAGATTGGAAACTTTGCACCGAGTTTGTCATGATGTTGACTTTATTTAACTGACCATCTTGTACTTGGTTTTCATCCCGATTGTCATCCTCTTCAGCGTTAGTTACTTCTGCGGCAGCAAACATCCAATCGGGGAAGATGTTGTCGTTGAATGGTGCTACGCCAGTCGCCGAAAATCCGCTTAGAGCATTGGGAATGGTTGCTGCCTTGATATATGCTGCGTTGAATAAACAGGCTACTTGGAAATGAGTTACTACACGCCCTGGGTTATTTTTAAGCCAATTAGTTAGTTCTTGATTGTAGTAAGCATTAAGAGGACCAAAAAAGCTAACATCCAACGGTTGTAACCGGTAGGTACAATGTGGGGGAAAACAAAAAAGAATTATGCCATTTTCTTTAGCATATAAAAGTGCATCTAAGCTTTTATGGCTAGTGTGTCCATCCAATAACAGCAAGACTTTATTTTGCTTTGATGGTTTCACATATTTCGCAAAGTGCTTCAACCATTTAGGAAATATGTCACTATTCATGTACCCATTTTCCTGGGTAAATGCCACAGATCCAACAGGTGCTCCATCCATTAATTCAGCTTTCATGTTTTTTCTTGGAAATATGAGAGCAGGAGGGAGATATGTCCCTAAAAAAAATACATAACGTTTTTTTATAGGTAGGTACCTACTTTAAAATCATAAACTTACCTGCTGCGTTCATACAACAAACGGTCGTTAGTCGCTGACCTCGTTCAGCGCTACTTAAAACGCCTACTTGTTTTCTGCCTTTGGTGGCCAAAACTTTTGTATTCTTCGAAGGAACGGTGGTAATACCCGATTCATCCATATTCCAAATATCATTCGGCAGGAATTTATGTTGATCCAATACTCCAGAAAGCATTTGAAAGTATTTGTCAATTTGAACTTTTTTAAAAGCTCTAGCTCGAGCTGCAGAAGTACTCTCAGGAGATCGTAAGGATATCTTAGGATTACATTGCCTGAAACCATTCAGCCAGGTCCACCCAGCCATTTTAGTTTCAGTAGAAAATCGACGAGGGATTTGTTTTGCTTCCGCAATTTGAAATGCCAGTTTTCGGACGTCATCCGTTGTAAGCCCAAAAAACATGGATTCCATTTTTTTGATATGTTGGACCAGTTCATTTTCTAGATTTTCATTGAATGTGCTTTTGTGACCTCCTATGTAACCTTTTTTCCAGCCTTCCTCCTTAGTTGCCCTACGTCTTAATGTCCGAAAAGGGACATTACACGTTTTTGACGCTAGAAGCCACCCCATACGTTTCGCCTTCACAGCTAAGATGGCTTCCTGCATATTATTTTCATCCCATGACTCTCTATTTGACTTCCTTTTGTAGCGACCCATGTCTAAGAAACATTGTTTCCAATTAATAATCGAATTGCAGAGATGGCATACCATGCCATCTTGAAAAAATTGTTGTATGCCATCTCATAAAATTAACGGTTATTTTTAAATAATACAATTTTTACTAAAAAATATTTTAAACTCGGTATTTGATAACTTAGATATAATATTCAATAAATTATCTATCTGAAAGTTACAATAACATACCTTCAAGTCCTTCCCGTTACCCACCAAATTATCTGCGAACGACACTTAAAAATATTTTGCGTAAACGAAATGTGACAAACATACGTTTCGACCACTCAAAGACAACTGACCGATTAACACAGTAGTTTGTTTGAGCCGATGGCTTCAAGGGGGCGCAACAAAAGGCGCGTAATTCAAAATGTATCTACATTAAATAGTGACTATGCCAACTCAGCAAGTATGCCATCTCGGCACAATTCCCCTATATATATATATATATATATATATATATATATATATATATATATATATATATATATATATATAAATATATTTATATATATATATAAATATATATATATAATTATATATATATATATATATATATATATATATATATATATATATATATATATATATATTTGTTATTTATGTACCAATTGCGTTATATAGATCGCATGTGGTGCATATAAGATTTTATTTTTCCCGAAAAAATCATTTTATTAAAATGAAAAATCGATTTTAAAATCGGTTCATTTCTCCTTTACTTTCCATTTTCCTTCTCATAGTAGGCATGTCATTTGTTGATATTTTGACGTTTGTGAATATTTTTGTCATTATATTTAGTGAGTTTTATAGCTGCTCTTTGTGTAGTCTTATAGAAATAATGGAAATGAAAATGAATTTACCCAAGAATATCATAGAAAATGCAGCCAAACCTGCGAATAATTAAATGCCGGAGAAATCCAGAGTCATATACGACAAGGATTATGAAGTATTTAATCATTCATTTCTCCTCGTACAAAGAGCGGGCGTTACGATCTATAATGCACGCTCATAACGCCCTAGGGCATAATGAGTGTATTCATAGCAACTGTGTCTAAGGTAAAATCAACAAATAATATACAAGTGAAAAATAACAAAATTTTCGAAAATCATTGTATAGGAGGTCTAAAACGGATAAAAAAACTAATCCCGCACCTGACTGCTTTCCTTCGATACACTGCAATAGTATGTATTTCATAGGATAAAATACGACTCAAAAGCGGACACAGATCTCAACAGTATAGCATAAACACATACTATTTGGGATCGACTAAAATGTTTTCAAACATCAAGAAATGATTTCTTAGAATATTACTGGACCATTGACTCACATATAATATTTCTAGTCTGTTCTTCTCACGTGAGTCGTAAATGGATTAATGAAGGTTCACTGGAATTAAAAAAACGCTTCTACCGGCATGAGTTATGGCATGAATATCGAACAAAAAACTTACCAAAGTGGGTGATACGTAGCTGCAACAAACAACATGTGTATCTGTCGGCTCAAGCACGTTGGCGGATAAAGAAGTATCGAATGTTGCAGACTAAAGGTCATTTGTTTCCAGAATTTTCCCACGTAAATTTAACGACTGAATAGACCGATAAATACGAATCACAACTTCATCAAGAATTTCTGATAATAATTTAGATTTAATTATAGGTAATTTTATGTTTTCAAATTAATTTATATTCATGAAAAGAAGTTCCTTACCGGATTTTATACTCAGGGCCGGATTAACCATTAGGCAGAGTAGGCAACTGTTTAGGGGTCCCGCATCGACTAGGGGCCCGTGCACGAACCAAGACAAAAAAATTTCATCGAATGAAAATTTTATTTGAGAATTTGTATGAAATTCCTCAACAATATTATAGCTTTCTTTCGACGCATGTTGTCAATTGATGCAATACTTCATACATACAGAACCATCTAGTACCGTGCGTTGCTGAATACTTATAACCAGCTTCCTTGGAAAGTTGTTTGATAATTTTTAAATTATTAAAGAATTTTCCTTGTTCACTTTATGTAATGTATGAAATTGACCATAGTCAACTAGTATGTTTTTCATGATTTGATTGTTGTATTTTGCGTATTAAGCGACTAGAATATTCGGAGCGCGCTCTCGTGAGTATATCCAAAGGTTTTAAATCACTATGTTAGTGTGCCTTGGAATCATATACACCACTGTTGTAGAGTAGATATCTTCATATCAGGAGGTACGTGTTTAAGCGACGAATTTCTGCATTTTCAGTCTAAGCGGTGAATTGTTGTTTCCCAATATCTTTGGTGGGATGGCGCTCTGGATTGTTATCCACACAGTGTTACTGACCACAATTTGTATTGGAGAACAATTAGAAATTTGTTAATTCACTCCGAGTCAAATAAGCAGCACTGATGAGATCTAATAAGATCGAAACAGCTGTATGCAGATTTTGAGTCGGGATGACTTGACAATTTCTATAATTCACCGTTCGATTGTGAATGCAGATTTTGCGTTGCTGAATACGCATAACCAGCTTCCTTGGAAAGTTGTTTGATAATTTTTAAATTATTAAAGAATTTTCCTTGTTCACTTTATGTAATGTATGAAATTGACCATGGTCAACTAGTATGTTTTTCATGATTTGATTGTTGTATTTTACCGAGTAGTAGAACTAATAAACTGTCTTCGTTCAACAATGTCTCGTGAAACCGTTTGAATTCAATATCGATAATGACCATTGAAAATGATGTATTAGAAAGGGTCAACTTCCAAGATGTAGACTTTGAAGTAAAAGGATAACTTGAGTCGTTCATCTGGAAGTTACTTACATCCCTTTACCAATCAACTTGAAAATACCTGAGGCCCGGCCAGGGTTGTTGCCTAGGGGCCCGGACAGGGTTAATCCGGTCCTGGTTATACTTCAGACACTTGGTGAGTGTAGTTTATGTCTCAAAATGTGTAATAATAACAGTGACAGACGTGAGCGTCTGTTGTATCAGTATATGCGTATTAGTCCAAGCAACAGAGCACAATATAAGTCGTTTTTTTGACATCGATTCCATCTGAAAACCAACTATGCCATCGTGAGCAGGGTAATTCATAGATTAATTGTGTTATGTTTTGGACACGCAAATACCATTATTTATTTTTTTATGAACAATTTTGATAAAAAAATCGTACTTTTATTACTTTTTCATTTATATATAATAAACTAATGGAGTAATCTGGATAGTGTCAATAGCAAATTTGTAGATAATTAAATTACGAAGAGTATGAGATCTCGCCCGACTTCGGATGATTAGTAACGAAGATAACAATTGATAGCCAAAGAATTTTTTATTTATTTATTAATTTAATAATTTCGTTAATTTACAACTTACAGGTCTCTGCTTTTGCGAAAAGGTTGCAATGTTTAATTACTTAAAGTTAGTAGAAAGAACGAACGCTGTACGATAATTGTTGTTAACGTAATTGCAATTTTATGTATTTAACAGGACTAATTTTAAAATAGCTACTATCGACTGAGGTACTCGGATTTCAATTTTGAAAAAAGATTAATTAACTAGACGTAAACTGCAATAAAACGGTCATCTCGGAATTTTAAATAAATTTTGCAAAGTTAGTTAAAAAAAGGGCACAAAAATGGCTCCGAACGGCTGACCCTACAAATATGGTGCAGTAGTCACGTCGGCGCGCCGCGAGATTGTATTACTATTAAGCGTTCTCCTCTTCTTCTTCTTCCCCCACTACTGCACCATATTCGTCCGGTCGGCCATTCGGAGCCATTTTTGCGCCCTTTTTTAACTAACTTTGCAAAATTTATTTAAAAATCCGAGATTAACGTTTTATTGCACTTTACGTCTAGTTAATTAATCTTTTTTCAAAATTGAAATCCGAGTACCTCAGTCGATAGTAGCTATTTTACAATTAGTCCTGTTAAATACATAAAATAGCAATTACGTTAACAATAATTATCGTACAGCGTTCGTTCTTTTTACTAACTTTAAGTAATTGAATATTGCAACCTTTTTGCAAAAGCAGAGACCTGTAAGTTGTAAATTAACGAAATTATTAAATTAATAAATAAATAAAAAATTCTTTGGCTATCAATTGTTATCTTCGTTACTAATCATCCGATTAAGTCGGGCGAGGTCTCATACTCTTTGTAATTTAATTATCTACAAATTTGCTATTGACACTATCCAGATTACTCCATCAGTTTATTAGTTATAAATGAAAAAGTAATAAAAGTACGATTTTTTTGTTAAAATTGTTCATAAAAAAATTAATAATGGTATTTGCGTGTCCAAAACATAACACAATTAATCTATGAATTACCCTGCTCACGATGGCATAGTTGGTTTTCAGATGGAATCGATGTCAAAAAAAAATACCTATTGCTTAGGCTTAGACTATATGCGTTTTGCAAGACGTGAGAAATCATAATACTGATAACCTTTCTCGTTCGTAAGAAATTATTAATTACAAATCATGAAAAATATACAAGTTGACCATGGTCAATTTCATATATTACATAGAGTGACCACGGGATATTCAATCATTTAAACAATAATGAAACAACTGTCCAAGGGAATTGGTTATATGTATTCCAGGACGCTAAATTCACATTCACAATCCAACGGTGAATTATAGAAAACATCAAGTTGTAACGTTTTTATTTCTTTACACTTGCGTACGGCAGCTGTTCGCCGGGAGCATTATTGGGTCGTGAATTATATTTTTAATACGAAAAGAAATTAGTTGAGCGCCACTTGGTTTATTTATTTGATTTAAAATATTTATATTATTCAATAGATGATGGAGGATAACCAAGAAATCCTCGTATAATAGAATTATACTTTCCTTCTAAAGCAAAACGAAAAGACAGGCAAATAGTGCTTAAAACTATATTTTATAAAGAAAGGATTGACAAAAATTCACTTCACTAAACAACAATGAGTGAATGGACGATAACATGATAGTGAAATATTGAAAGTTCAAGTCTTAAGTCTATAAAAAAAGTATCTTCAGGCATACAAACGAATGTCAAATAGAAAAGTCAACTTCAAGAGGTTATACGTAATAAATGTTCAAGAATAGTCAGAAATAAATGTAATATCAATCACTGCGAAAAAGTGCGTAGATAGAAAAGAAAATAATGGATTTAACTGGCCTTAATTTCCATTGATCGGTGGTACTTCAAATTCCTATATCAGGCGGCACACCGTTCTGGATGAAAGAAGACTCAGGTACCAAGGTGAAAATATCTCTTCTTAAAATTACCATGCTGGTCCCCTAGGGAGAAAGTCATCGGGGTATCTCCAATTAGGATCGTCTATGTGTACTTCAATAGTATTTCCAGCACAAGGGCATTTAGGCACTTCATTTATTAATAATGAGATTATCACTGTTTATATCTATTTCGGACTAATTGTGCAGGTTATCGGAATGACTCTTTGGAAAATAGTCTTCCAGAACTCTCCAACAAATTAATTCTTCTCTCGCTATATTTTATTCTTGTTAGTTTTTCTTCACTCAATAATTTCGTTCTATTCTCTACGAACGGTAAAACTCGACTCTCGTCTCTTCTGCTTATCTTCGAGACTCTCCACAAGCACCAAAAAAAGTACGGCCACCTGATATTTAACGGCGATATCAAGGCATACATTCCAGCAAATTAAATCGAGATTCGTTTTACAAATATGATTTTGAAAACATATGAATTCTCAGAGGAATACAGTCAAATCGAAAGAAATTATTAATATTATGGTTTTATTTCAGCTGTCGGACTTGAGAACAGAGACCAGAGGAATAGCAGTTTCGCTATAACTGAATGTACCGCGATCTATGAATGAATAAATTACGAAATATTCAGTTTTAATATTTTGGAACATTTAAATGTTACAAAGTTACCCCGACTAAAAATCTGCATACAGTTGTTTCGATCTTATTCGATCTCATCAGTGTAACTCATTTGATTCCGAGTGAATAATCAAATTTTTAATATTTCCCCAATACAAATCTCGATCGGGACTACTATTTAGATAAGAACCCATAGCGCCCTCTACCGAAGATATTGGAAACCAAACATTCACCTATTAGATCGAAAATGTAGAATCCCTTCGAGAGTTGTGATTGTGAATGTAGATTTCGCGTCGCGAAATACATATCACCAGCCCCCTTGGAAATATGTTTGATTAGTTTTTCAATTATTGAAGAATTTTCCTTGTTCACTTTATGTAATTTATTAATAACACTCTTATTACCATTCCTCAATTTTTTTTATTTAGTTACGTTCAAACATTTTCTCATTCAGTAATTCTCACTCAAACGCTATATATTTATTTCATGTCTGCTGATAAGTACCTACTATGAAACAATTATAAGATCTATTTTTAGTTTCAATACTAGCATATATCTATTACATTAAAAAAACAACCAAATATTTCCGTTTTCTTCTCATTTATAGTATAGTAAAAAATAAGATATCTAAATATCACTCATAGACAAGAATAATTTAAAAAACAGAACATAGATTGGGAGGAATAATAAAACACTTTATAGCAGCGAGCTGCATTAGAAAAGCAGGTTCTCATAACGTATCCAGTTAGAAAAATATTCTGATGAAATTATGATTTTTTTCACAATTGAAAAAAAAATGTGCCCTCTAATTTGTAAACAATATTTATCCTCCCCGGGGGATCAACTCCCCAACCAATTCGTACCAAAACCAATCACATCCAACGTATCATAAGAAAGTACGTACTTACAAACTTTGAACCCTTTTTCTATAAAATTGCGCCCTTATTTCCTCCTTCGGGGGGTCAACCCTCCAACCAATTCATATATAAATAAATACCATCCAAGATATCGTACGAAACTACCTACCTACAAAGTTTCAACCCTATGATACCAAAATTGCGCCTTATATCGCGTAAACAAGAGCTATTCCATTCAATAGACCATTCCAGAACACGTGACTTTGACAGGTCGGCCATATTTGCTGAGGGGCAGACAAAGTTTGTTTACGGTTCAGTTGCATTGTTATTTCCGTTTGGTTGACATCAATTTTGATCTCCTTGTGTTATAGTTTTTGAAAAAAGTTTTTACATACATAGTTTATAGTATTTAATAATAACAGAAAGACACTGCTTGTTAGATTATTGCAATAATGTCGCTGTCACGAAGTGCATATTTTGCAACACTATCGGGAGATGTTCTTTCGCGTTATTTAAAGAAAATGTCAGTGATAAATAACATTGACCCGTATACCCTTACAATTAGTGAATGTTTGACGTCCCAAACTGATTTACTCACTGTGACCATGCTGGATTTAGTAGGTTATTTAGTGGAAACTCATAGCTACTACATAACTAAGCAGTTGGAAGCTGTAAAAAGCTTGAAAGCCCATGAAAATTACAACTCAGGGGCAATTCTGAAATTCATGGCTAAGAAAGTCAACGACGTGTTCGTTGTTTTAAGCAAGGTAAGAACATATCTCAGATGAAAAATTGTAAAAAGCTTGAAAGCCAATGAAAATTACAACTCAGGGGCAATTCTGAAATTCATGGCTAAGAAAGTCAACGACGTGTTCGTTGTTTTAAGCAAGGTAAGAACATATCTCAGATGAAAAATTTTAAAACTGTTCAATACCTATTTGTTATAAAGCCAGAGCTGCTTGCAAGGTACTTCACTGATAAGGGTGGAAAAGCCGACGTTAAAAGTTGGTGCATTCGTGAGAAACCAGATGACGAAAGTCCAATGATCCAATGTGATAATGATGATTGACAAATTCAATGGTTTCACTTTGATTGTGTTCAAATAGATAATTTATTTAATGTAAGTTGGTGTTGTACTAATTGTATAACATAATTGTATTTTCCTTTTAAATAGAAATTTTTATAATATTCATTTGTTTCTATTTTCTAACATCTTTAAAACATTTCAGAAAAAGATAAAAGTTTGAACCATCAGAAATGAGAATTTAAAATACATTAAATTGACTATTATTTTTTTATTAAATATATATATATATATATATATATATATATATATATATATATATATATATATATATATATATATCTATACAAATAACAGGTATATGTAATTATATAACAATGTAACAGCAATACAAATACCAGACAAAGAGTATTATATAGTATATCACTGAAATGTTTTCTTCAGTTGCAGTAAAGTTATACGAATAGCCTGAAACACTTTCTGGAGCAATAAGATCGACAGTTTGCTGAGAATTGCTAGAATTAACCTAAAAAAATTTAGATATGTCAAAAATAATATATAAAAGATCAACAGAAGAAATAACATATACCTCTTGTTCATCATCTTGAAGTCTAGCCCTTTTAATAGTCCGCTCATACCTTGTTACATCTGATATTGATTTAGGAGGCGCAGATAAATATCTCATATTCTGAGTTGGTATCCAATCAGGGTTAATTTTATCCTCCAATTGAGCAGGTTTCCCTGGAATATGAATAATTTTCAATTATGTGAATAGAAATATAACAAGAATCTCACCACTAATGAAATGTCTGGAACATATACGACCATTTCTAAGCTGCGTTTCTGTTAAAGGACCTCGTTTTGAAGTCCTTATCCATGCCTTACGACGGTCACTAGATAATGCATTCAAATAATCTCCACGATTTGTTAAAACGGCAGGAAATCTAAAAAATGATACCTTGTCTCTTTCAGCTCAGTATAATTTATTCACAAAAAGTACTGGTCAAAAACTTAAAAGTTGATGTTAACCAAACGGAAATAACAATGCAACTGTACCGCAAACAAACTTTGTCTGCCCCTCAGCAAATATGGCCGACCTGTCAGTGACGTCATTCTGGAATGGTCTATATATCGATTTATCTCTTCCCCCAGGGGGTCAACCTCCAACCAATTCGAACCAAAACCAATACCATTCAAGATATTATACGAAACTACCTATTTACAAACTTTCAACCCTATTCCTTCAAAATTGCGCCCGTTATCGTGTAAACAACGCTAAAATACATACGAACACACACACACATACATACATATATATATATATATATATATATATATATATATATATATATATATATATATATATATATATATATATATATATAAATATATATATATATATATATATATATATATATATATATATATATATATATATATATATATATATATATATATATATATATATATATATAGAGAGAGAGAGAGAGAGAGAGAGATATGAAATTGAGTTTTTGGTGCCAAGCATCATAAAAAGTCATGAAACGAAAAACTATCTTGGTCCTAGGTCCAACTTTGCTAATCGCACCCATTTTAATAAGCAGGTTTCAAAAGCGTCAAAGCGAAAACCTGCTAAAAGCCTTTCACTCTATAATTTACAGTTTAACAATTATTTTCTGGCCAACTTCATATAACGAACATGACAAGTCAACAATCACCATCATATATTCCTAGAATTTTATTGCATCTACATACAAACTCAACTTTCAAGTTGATTATTTAATTATATATTACTAAATACCACTCAACTAATTTATATCTGACTTCTTATTTATCGGGTTGCTCCGTTTGCTGATGTTAATCTTTTCCAGAATTATTGTTTAATTGTATATTTGGCACGTATCAACTACATTAAGCCAATTTGATAGCTATTCTGAACAGCATGAATTTAAAAGCACATCCTTGATTCTTTATTTAAATCACTTTAATCTATTGCCATTCTGCTTCTTAGCCACTGAGATGTTCGTTCAATATTTCCTTCTACACATGATTGTAGAATATTGTGTAGGATCTTTTAACCTGTCATGTAGATTTGATACAGTCTTTAGGTTTTATATTTCATTTTATCTATCTGATTTCTTATTTTGGGATAAGTAAAAATTATATACTTAACTGTCAATAATTACTGTTTTTTGAGTCTAGTGGATTATTTCAGTTAACTTGTACCTGAATTACTGATCCATATATATATATATATATATATATATATATATATATATATATATATATATATATATATATATAAATATATATATATATATATATATATATATATATATATATATATATATATATATATATATATATATGAATATATCGAGAGAGAAAGATTATGCTCAAATAAATCGATGTGGGAAGACTATGTTCTAATGCCAAAAATTAAAAGACTTCAGTCCACTATTACATCCACTTTCTTCTGTTCAAAACTCTTACGGAAACGATGAATAGATCTGTGAACTCCAGGACGCAGTAACACGGGTATAGTTCACTGATAAAAGGTATATAAAAAACCGCAGATAAGAAAATCTCAATACCAAGGACTGCATACGTAATTTCATTTCCTTTTAAGTCAGGGTTGGAGTAGAATATTCAAAGAAGCTATTTGGACACAGAGTCGGCGATGTCATTTCAAATCATCATCACTCTCCTGTTGTTTTTTAAATAAGTTTCAGATTTAGTTGATAATTTGTACTGTTTTTCTCCTTATTTGAAGCATTGTTTATTTTCACAGGTTTTCACAAAAACCTTGATATTTCTCAGCAGAATATTTAGGCATTCAAAATACTCATATAGTCAAGTTTCGTTATGAATTTCGAAAAATTAACATCAGAGTTAGAGAAAGATGAAGAGATATATATTATCTTTCACACTTCTGATTGTTTCTTCAAAGGTACCATTTTTGTTTATAAAGGTGCTGGTTATACTGACTGGTAACATTATTTCTAGAAGGTAAATTTAACTGAAATGAAATTTACATAATTACAGTTGGTCCTACTTTGATTAGAACGATATTATCACTTTGGTAGCCATTCGGTGACGCTACTCTAGTTAACCTCTATTACATAGATCATTAAAATAAAAACATTTTCAAATAATACCTCTGAAACTGATAGATATACACGAACATCTATACCTAACCCAGGATTCGAACCCAGCACGCCTACTTTATAGACAGTCACTCAACTTCTGCTCCACAATACATGGGTGAAATGTTTTCTCTCGTCAATAATCAATATTATTTCAATTAAGGAGGAGCATACTCGATGAAAATCAATGAATCTCGTAATAAATATGAACAGATAATAAATTGAATTTTCTTCAATTAAACAAAACATATTATAATACGTTTCGGTATACTGTTTGGTAGTCTTAGGTACTCTCTATATCTGATGACTGTAAAGTATATGGAAAAGCTTAATACAATATTTTTAAAGTCTTATATATCATTTTTATTAATTATATAATAAAAATTAATGAATAGGTACCTTTTGCATTTTTCAATATGCAACGTGTTGGTAATAGTTCTGGCGGTGTTGTTTATTTGTTATATAATCATAACGAGTACCAACTCGAGCAAAAAAAAATAATTGCTATACTGTACTCCTCACTCGACGTATTTTTTTAAAACTTCTATCCAGCTGCGCTCTCGTGGATATTTCGCAAAATACGTCTCGTCACTCGGAAGTATAATCGATTATTTTCGATGCACTTGTGATATTATAACTGAATGTGCATTGGATATTACCAGTAGGCAGTGGCGCACCCAGGGGGGGAGCCATGGGGCTGCCCCATGGCTCATAACCATATAACCACATAACCAGATATCAAACATTTTTAGTAAATTAAAAGCACAAACACCAAAAACCAAAATATCACAAGTAATATATAGTATACCACTTCACGAAGACTACAAGACAGATTGAACGCACACCAATACACAAAAAACGCATCCATAGCACTCAACAAACATAAAAGAACAGAAAAACACGAGTTTACTGACAAGGACACAACAATTTTAGGAATCGAACCCCAACAAAAACCACGAGAAATATTAGAAATGATCCACATACAAATAAACAATGGAAAGACGGTAAATGACAAGTTAAACACAAAACATCTTAGTCATATATACACGCCACTGCTAAAGACACCACAAGACAGAAGAAGAACACAAGAGACACAGAACCACGCTACAGAACGCAACGACGACATAAATATATTGACTAGACCAAACTAAGGAAACCATATAGACGTTTAGTGACATGTTAACTAGATATATTTTAACTATTATTAATGTATGTTTGTTTTTAGATGTCAATGGTTTGTTATATACTGAAGAAGGCAAATACACCGAAACGTTTATTTATATAGAATAAATTAATTTTACTACTCAACCTAGAAACCCAATCACTTTAAAGATAAACACACACACACACACACACATATATATATATATATATATATATATATATATACATTTCATATTATATTTATATATATATATTAAAATATTTATATATATATATATATATATATATATATATATATATATATATACATATACCTACTGGTAATATCCAATGCACATTCAATTATAATATCACAAGAGCATTGAAAATAATCGATTATACTTCCGAGTCACGAGACGTATTTTGCGAAATATCCACGAGAGCGCAGCTCGATAGAAGTTTTAAAAAAATACGTCGAGTGACGAGTACAGTATAGCAATTATTTTTTTTGCTCGAGTTGGTACTCGTTTATGATTATATAACAAATAAACAACACCGCCAGAACTATTACCAACACGTTGCATATTGAAAAATTTAACGTAACTTCACCAAACTGGTGACACGAGGCGAAACACCAAAACGATTACACAACATCGTTAAGGGTATACTAACTTATCAATACGCGGTAACTATGCAAAATTCACGGATTATATTGGCTTATTCACACATGAGTTATAAAATCGTTATAACTTATTTTTTAGAGGAAAGCCTATAATCTTAAAGTTGAAGTGAAAATTCAGGATACAATAATTTTATTTACTTTTAATGATATATGAAATTATTTCTTGTTAGATACCTATTCATTAATTTTCATTATATAATAAATAAAAATGATATACAAGACTCTCAAAAATTTGATAAAATATTGTATTAAGCTTTTCCATATACCTACTATACAGTCATCAGATATAGAGATTACCTAAGACTACCAAAGAGTATACCGAAACGTATTATAATATGTTTTGTTTGATCAAAGAAAATTCAATTTATTATCTGTTCATATTTATTACGAAATTTATTGATTTTCATCGAGTATGCTCCTCCTTAATTGAAATAATATTGATTATTGACGAGAGAAAACATTTCACTCATGTATTGTGGAGCAGAAGTTGAGTGACTGTCTATAAAGTAGGCGTGCTGGGTTCGAATCCTGGGTAAGGTATAGATGTTCGTGTATATCTATCAGTTTCAGAGGTATTATTTGAAAATATATTTAATTTAATGATCTATGTAATAGAGGTTAACTAGAGTAGCGTCACCGAATGGCTACCAAAGTGATAATATCTTTCTAATCAAAGTAGGACTAACTGTAATTATGTAATTTTCATTTCAGTTAAATTTACCTTCTAAAGATAATGTTACCAGACAGTATAACCAGCACCTTTAGAAAAAAAAATGGTACCTTTGAAGAAACAATCAGAAGTGTTAACTAGATATATTTTAACTATTATTAATGTATGTTTGTTTTTAGATGTCAATGGTTTGTTATATACTGAAGAAGGCAAATACGCTGAAACGTTTATTCATATAGAATAAATTAATTTTACTACTTAACCTAGAAACCCAATCACTTCAAAGATAAACACACACACACACACACACACACACACATATATATATATATATATATATATATATATATATATATATATATATATATATATATATAATATATATATATATATATATATATATATATATGTATCAATGATTCGTAGGTCTTAGTTCACACCGGCCGTCGTTATAGTCGGAGTTGAATAAAATTTAAATGTTCTTGGATAATTTTTTCGGCTCAGCTCCGTCTCTGCGTTCTTCCGCATTCTTTATAGCGAGGGTTTTGAATTTGGCGAATGTGTGCTTGTGCTGGAGATTCGATAAATCAGATTAGAGTTTTTTGTTATTATTTTTCGCCTCCGAAAACGTATCAGATAAATTATGCCTGGAAGGAAATCAATTGCAATTTATTATTTTTTTCGGGGTAATTTACAAGAGAAAGAACAATATTACATTAAATCCAATACTAAATTCACATTGATGCACGAAGAAAAATTTATAGCAACCTCCGTTTCTTCTGCGTTTAAATTTTTGGAAGAATTTTTTAGTAGGGGTGAAATAACAATATATTTACGAAGGATTCACTGAATTCACAAAATATATTAAACGTAGCAACTTAATTCTCAACCTAAAGAAAATTGCTATATGTGATTATTCTTAATTTTATTTTCAGAATTTATTGAAGAAAATAATTTATTGTTTATATTAAGATTAGGAGATTTATATCCGTATTTGCTCAATTTCATCTATTAGTCAAGTAAAATAGTACATTCTCACGTATATAGAATCAGGTTGTAGGGATTTTTTCACATAATTTTCGGAATGACATGGGGGTACTCTGGTCAAGTTTTCGACCTCAGGGCCCCGCCAGAACCTTATTTCCCATTCCAAAAACTGCAATTTTCTTGACTTTTTTTTTTCATTTTGACCATAAAAGATTAGTATTTAATTAATCTCTCATTCTTTTCGAAATATGGCTTTTTAACCCTCTCGCTCACCTTGTCCTCAGTTGAGGACAACCTACTTTGGATTTTTTCCTATGAAGTACCACTTGCTCTTACTCTTCTGTCACATTGTCCTCAGTTGTGGACATCATATTCTTCCAAATGAATATATATGCTGTCATCTTCAAACTGATCAAAAAAATAATCATGCATTTGAAACATGGGATTCCGTAGGGTAGCTATGACAGCAGTGTAGCGCTCTGCTGTTTATTTTTTGTTGGCTATATTCGTTAGACCATGTGTTTGAAAACTGTTTTTTTACGTTCAAAATAAGTGTAGACTTGTTCCAAAGCAATTGCGTTAGGTGATTTTTGTGCATACTGTAATCAGCGATTTTTGAAAGTGTAGCGTACTAGTTTGAGGACATTGTGAACTAGCGGTAAGGGCAACATCTAGGTGAATATAACAGCACTTTTATTTCAATTCTCCGAAAGTTAAATTTAATACACTTCAGTACTTCGAAAATGGGCGCAAAAATAATATAAATATATTTAATAAAATAAATAATGAAACATATTGATATTTTACCATCTAAAAATATTTCAATATTTTTTTTCCTCCATCAGCTCATGATGTCCTCAATTGGGGACATGTCATAGTGCCCAAACGGAGCACTTTGAAAATCTGAATTTAACATCAAAAATTTTCAAAAAATCATAATTTGCATTACGGCACATTTCAGATTTTTCGCTTCAATAGTTTTAATTCTTGACCGAGAGGGTTAAAATTTGGTGATTATTTAAAATTAGAAAATTTTTAGCAATGTTTTAACTTCATAAAATCATCAGAAATACTTTTCATATAGTTTAGAAAAGTAAATATTCACTAAAGATACATTTTGAAAAGGTGTGATTGAGGGGGTTCAAGTGGTGTGGAGTAGGCATGTTCGAATAAGCCAAACTGGGAGTACTTGCTCCTCAGCCTGTTAAATTTTGAGAAAATCCACTACGAAAGGCATAAGCGAATTTTGAAAAAATTAACTATCAAATTATTGTGAGACGAAGAGACACAACCGCTACTCTCTTCTGTGTTTTGTACTAACATTCATTTGTACAACTTAATCATTTTATTCATGATGACTTGAAATTTATTGTAGCATTTATGGAAAGAGTCCCATTTTAAGAGGGCTGATTAATTTTGATCACTCCTCATGAGCTCTTTTTGTACAGGCTGAGAAGCAGTTTGTCTGCTTGCAACATGCCTGCTCCACACCACCCTACCAAATTTCTGGACCAAAAAGTCCGAAATAAGTATAAACAGCTTCTTCCGTATTTAAAAATGTGGTAATTTCTTGATGTTCGTTTCTAGCTCTTTCTTCATTTCAAGATTTGTTCAACCCCAACTTGGCCTCATTGTTCTGATGAAAACCATGAAGTCCAAGACACTTCCTCGTTTTATATAGATATATATATATATATATATATATATATATATATATATATATATATATATATATATATATATATATATATATATATATATATATATATATATATATATATATATATATATATATATATATATATATATTATATATATATATATATATATATATATATATATAGTATATATATATATATATATATATATATATATATATATATATATATATATATATATATAATCTTAGGTCATTTGACGAACATCTGTGAAAAGAAGCCATTTCCGTCCGAGGGCAGTTCTCATTTTTGTAAATTTTTGTAAATTGCATTTTTAGAACTCATAGAAAAGAAATTACCGTTGTAACCTTACAGTTTTAACCGTATCATAATGTTTCTTTCCTATAATGTTTTTTTGATTTTGTCACTTATTCATGATATGGACGTATTTTTTATTTCTACATATTGTTTTATGAGAAACAATTATCTTAGACAATGTGAATAAATTCTTGAATATATATATATATATATATATATATATATATATATATATATATATATATATATATATATATATATATATATATATATATATAATTCTTCTTGGAGTCTTCAGCAATTATACTCCCGAGAGTAAAATTTGCAGTCAAGAGAAAACACAAAGTATTAAGACATGAGCAGCATTTGAAGAAAACAGCTGTGTCGATTCTAGTTGAAAGTTGACATAGAACTGTCGGCATTGATCATCATGATAATTGAACAAGAGCTATATAAGTTCACAGCACTAATTTAGCTGTGTGATTGAACACTCATCGTTGATAACTCAATTTCGATAATTTATCAAGTGTTTTCTTGATATCTAGTATAATTTTTATCATGAGTGAATATGATTCAAGTTTTGCTCGGGTACATTCAAGTAGCCTTGAGACAGCCTTTATTTCAAATCAAAAGCTCCTTATTTGATATTTTGTAAGGTTATCCATCTGCAGCTATTAAATATTAATTGCGGAATACTATTTCCAGCATCTGTATCTTCCGTATATAATTTGCAATTTTCATATTCTCAAGAAATTCGGAATTGCTGTTCGTGCCGAAAATGTATGTGTCAATGACAACTTTATCATGAGCTGGCGTTTTTTTAATTTTGCTGAATCAAATTAGTAACAAATTTTTATTGTAAATAAGTTGGATTTGACAATAGAAAGAAATAGCAATAAACATGCATTTTCGATTTTCTATACCTAAGCCATCCCATTCGGACCTCACGATACACAATTCGTCTTTACATTCTTACCAACATAAATTAGCAGCATTTAATAGCATGATACATAGACTCACTAATATACCGTTATCACAAGAAAATTACACTAAGGAATTACAAATCATTAAAAAAAAACAGCGCACAATAATGGATATCCTCCAAAAATAATAGATAATATTTTATCAAGAAGATTGTACCTATAAGGCAGCCATTTTTCAAGTGTATCCGAACGTAATAGATAATGATAAAAACTTTGAATTATTAACTTATATAGGTGACCCAACACTCAAAATTTCAACCTTTTTGTCAAATCAAAATTTAAAAATAGCATTCAAAACTCAGAATACCATATTAAAAATTCTAAAGATAAAACTACACAACAAAATAAATCAGGGATCTATAAGCTAACTTGTGGTTCACGTCCTAAAGTATATGTTGACCAAACTGGCAGGAACTTTGGAGTTCGAATATAAAAGAAGTTACGACGAGGAAAAATTTGATTCTACTTATGCATCACATCTCCTAGAACAAAATCATATTTTCAATAGTGAATTTGAAATATTACATCAAGAAAAGAAAGGCTATAAACTCAATTTATTAGAAGCTCTTGAAATTAATAGTATGAAACAATCCAATAATTTGTTAAATGACCAATTAGATATGAATAGTTCACCGTTTTTAAACCTTTTCTAGATGTAATATTGAATATTTGTGCCTATTGTGTTTTCCCAAGTCATTAACAGTTTGTACTTTCTACCTACTAAGTGATTACGTTTAGGTTTTCCCCATTCTTATAGTATATTCCCCTCCTTCATCATTCAATATTCTCGTTGTAAGAGTTAGTATGTACTATACATCTGAAGAAGCCACTGCGTTTGGCGAAACAATTGTCATGTTAACAAAATATAGTGAAAATCAAAAACTGTGAAGTTTTATTTACAATATTGTTGTCACAACAACGTTGTTCTGCCATATAAATTATTTTTATCTATTCATCTATCTGCCGATGTATATCTACCTATCTAACTATATATCTATCTAGATAGTTATCTATCTTTCTATCTATCTATCTAACTATCTATCTGTCTATCATTCTATCTATATATCTATCTATCTATCTATCTATCTATCTATCTATCTATCTATCTATCTATCTATCTATCTATCTATTGATCTATCTGCCGATGTATCTCTATCTATCTATCTATCTAGATAGTTATCTATCTTTCTATCTATCTTTTTAACAATTTATGTATCATTATATCTATCTATCAATCTATCTGACCCGGCAAACATTGTTCGAATTATTGAAGTGGCTATTGAAAAATATGGGCTGTTGATAGAAGGGTGGCAATTTAGAGTTGCATGTATTTTTTTAAGCAACATCAAGAAAAAGTAAAAATAAAAATTTTTTTCCAAAAAATTTTAAAAAATGCTTGGGGTGGACCACCCTATCATTTTGAGAGTGTGAAAAATATATTACAACCTATTCTCAGACCGACTATTGTTATTTTCGATTGCCATCTTGCAACTATATTGTGTATCTGTGGATAAAATGAAAAAAAAATGAAAATTGCGATGGAATGGCAAAATAAAAATAAAAATCTTGCCAAAAAAATTAAAGTTTATAATCGATGAATGAGAACAGGGGTTGATCGTAGATGAGTGAAAATTTAGGGTTGTATGTATTTTTGAATGCTGTATCATACCCACCACCCTCAACGCTTAGGGGGATGAAAAATAGATTTTGTCCGATTCTCAGACCTAACCGATATGCACGCAAAATTTTATGAAAATCAGTCGAGCTATTTCGGAGGAGTTTGACAAATAAAAAATTGGAGTTTATCGCAGAGGGGTGAAAATTTAGGGTTGTATGTATTTTTGAATTTTGTATCATAAAAAAATAGAGCAGAAAATTTCCTATGAAAAATGAAAAATAAAAAGTAAGGGGGGACCACCCTCAATAATAAATGTTGGCCGATTCTCAGACCTACCCGATATGCACATAAAATTTCATGAGAATCGGTCGGACTATTTTGGAGGAGTTTAACTTCTATATAAATATATATATATATATATATATATATATATATATATATATATATATATATATATATATATATATATATATATATATATATATATATATATATATATATATATATATATATATATATATATATATATATATATATATATATATATATATATATATATATATATATATATAATTATTTATTTGAATTGTTGTTGCCTGTGAACTATTTTCAACTTTTTTATAATTATTAGCAATAACAGGCTTGGTGAATCGCAAAAAAACTCGACTTTATTACAAAGTTTACGTTTCGCCACGACATTCGTGGCTTTATCAAAACTTTTCAAAAAATTTAAAATTCTTTGACATTTATTGATTTGAAAAAATTTGAATAGAAAGACTACTATGTTTCAATTACTACTATTCAATAACGAAATTTTAACAGCTATTGAATAAAATTAGTTAATTTCTCTCAGATGTGAGTTACCTACTGCTGAAAATATCAAATGAAACACAATTGAGCTACTTTATAGATAACCATCAAAAGAGTCAAATAATTTCATAAATGTGGAGTATGAAAGTAATCTTCAATAACTGGGCTTAACAGGAAAAGCGATAACGCAAAAAAACACCTGAGCAGAATGTTATATTTTCTTCTCATTTTGTTGTTGTTTACATACAAATTCTTAACTCCTTAAGTCAATTTGGAGCAATTGAAAAGATATTAGAAGCTGATTTATATAGATATATGGAAACTAGGCAAGGTGGTACCCATTTTCAGGTCTGGACGAGAATCTGAAATTGACAATTATCAATGTTATCTCATTTTGGGAAGATTTTTGAATCAATTATCACGTACTCGCTTTTTAATTTTTTACGTGGGAGAGTCTCTCCTCATCAGCACGGATTTCACAGAAAGCGCTCAGTTCTGACAACTTAACGCCATATGTTGATTTCTCAATTAAAAGCTTGATGAAGGGGTTCAGGTGGATTCCGTGTACACAGATATTACAAAAGCTTCCGATGAGATCCATCATCAAACATTGTTGAAAATACTGGAGGATTTAGGTGTGATGGCTTTTCTGAAATGGTTGGAATCTTATCTGACTAGTAGGTATATACACGATGTTAATGGGACAACATCGGAAAAGGTGAATATGACATATGATGTACCGCAGGGATCACATCTTGGACCAGTCCTTTTTTATTTTATATTAACGATATCTCAAACTGTTTTTTGCATAGCCATAATAGTTTGTCTGCTGATGATTCGATGATTTTCAAACAGGTTAGAAGTTCTAGTGATTTAGCTTTGCTCCAGGAGGATTAGAATCGTTTGTTTGGATTTTGTGAGAATAAGTATCTGATTCTCAATGCACAAAAATGTAAGCATATAACATTCACTAGAAATGTTAATGTCTTTACCAATTTCTTATCTCTGGGAGGAAGTATGGTGGGGAGGGTGGATCAAATTAAGGACCTTGAAATTGTTTTCGATGTTACACTATCATTTGCAGTACATATTGACATTATCGTAAAGAAAAGCTCTAGGATGTTGGGTTTTGAAGTGAAAGTCATGAAGGGTTTTAAGGAGATAATCACATTGAAGACGATTTATTGTTCTTTGGTTCGTAGTAATTCCAAGTATGCGAGTGTTGTTTGGTCTTCCCATTTTCAAAAATATATTAATCGTATCGAAAGTATACACAGGATATGTTTTTGAATTCTTAGCGTTAGATTTGGTAGAAATTTGTATTTAAAAAATTATAATGTTATTTTACGTTAATATAAGGGGAACAGAAGGATGTATTTTGATGGAATGTTTTTATATAGAATTATTATTAATGATGGATACGATTTTTCGCAGATTAGTAATTTATTTTTCAATGTACCTCGGTATTCAAATCATCATGGAACTCTTTTCTGTGTCCCACAAGCAAGAACCAATTTAAATTATTCATGTTTTTCTAAGAATTGCACATTTACATAGCTGGCGTATTAAAGACATTGATGTAATATGAATATGTTTTCTTTCCAACATTCGAATTCAATAAGGATAAATTGAATTTATCAGAGATTAACATTTGCCTTGATTGTGTATTCTATTCCAGAAATGATTTTTGTTTAAAAACGAGTGGGACATGTGCCCTCTCACACGCCCGACCTCCGTATAATATTGGCTTCGTCAACTATGGACGTATCCTACATGAACGTAATAACAGGAGGAATCCATTAAATATCAGGGACATGTACAACACACAAATCGGACCCACGAACAAGGGCAACACCAACGATATACAGCTGAAACCATACCGCTGGGCCGCAGAGCGTCTTTACAGAGAATGTTATTTGCCTGTGTTACCTTTTCTTCGGGAATATATCCAATATTTCGTTAATATATTGTTTTTTCTAATTTTAACATATGAAGTGACACTTTTTAAAACTGATTGACATTATGAAACGTCTTACTTTTTGTAACTAGTTGCATAAAGAAAATTTTATGCAATTGGTGACGAAAAATGTATTTCAAAATTAGTGACAAAAAGAATTATTCTATTTATTAAACTGTTATAATACAAGTTGAAAACATAAATTTAATTATAAATTAATTAATTATTATAAATATTGATAACACAATTATTGCAATTATTCAAATTAATTCACGACGACATATTTTTTTCATTGCTCGAACTTGCTGTTATTTGGGAAGCGGCGCACATTGCATTAGATGTTTCACCAAATATTTCTTGCGCTATAAGTTTTTTATTATTCGTGGAATTTTCAACATATCCCTCCGCAACAGAGGTAGATTTCCAACCTCCATGCCTCTTTAATTTTAAAATATTAGCGCCACTGTCTGCTAGGAAAGTGGCAGAGCTTCTTCTGAAGCAGTGGCCAGTATATAGAACAGGATTTGAAAGACCAAGAAATTGTGCAATAACTTTCGGCAGACTGCTAAATGTGTTCATTCCCACAGGATTTCTGGTACATTTTCCATTCGCATATTTTGCAAAAAATCTGTTGTATTTAAGAACCTGGGGACGCAACTTAATATATTTTCTTAATATTTCAATTCGTATTTTCAATGTCTCCAGTGGTAATTGCAAACTGCCGTATAACTTTTGTTTTTGAAGGTGGGATATCAACACGAAAATGGCTTCCTTCGTCTATAACATTTTCAACTGGAAGAAATGTTAATTCTGCTCCTCTGCATGCTCCTGCCATTCCAATTGTCATTGCAACCTTAGTCATTAAGTATTCTTTGTCATCAGCTTCCACTAAAAATTTGGCAAAATCTTCTTTAGTAAAAACTTTTGACTTTTTAGCACTGTACTCGTCCGCTTGCCTTTTAATATATGCTACCAAATTTGTGTATTTTTTAATATCAATATTCCTTTTCAGATTTAGTTCAGACCTTAACATTGAATAAAGTGTCCATAATGTGAAAACTTTTAGATCTTTCTTACCCTCAAAATATGCAAGTAAAACTTTCTCATTAACATGTTTAATTTTCTTCTCATCACACTACGTAACAAATTTTTCGTATGCCTAATCATAAACTGCCTTTGACTTTTTGGGAATTACTGATAATAGAACATTACCTGCTGCCTCTTCAATATCGCTTGGTAGCTCTTCAGAACTTGAATCACTCATTTTTTTAAAATAAAACTAAAAATATATCAATCTCGCTAAAAACCTTCCGTCTAGACTTTTTTACAAAATGTCAAACTGACAACTAACATGAAGTGACAGCAACAAACTAAATTTATGTTTTCCAAATTTTTATCAATTATATTAAATTTTATTTTTTATTACTTTCTTCAAAATTAGAAAAAATCTTGTATGCAATACGTTACGAAATGAAATTTTGTGTAACTTGTGAGTCTCACGCGTTACACAAAATTAGGCATTTCGTAACTGATGGCATAAATAGCTATTACACGATTCATGAATATGTTTTCCATGTGAAGGGAGTAGTATTCACCAATTTTTTATTTCTCTCGTCAATGGAACTATATTTATTATAAATTCGACATCCATACAATAAAAGTGGAACTTATTGTAATGATAACAAGAAAACGGTGTCATGGGACACCATGTAGGAACGAAGTTCCTTCGGATAATATAGAAGGACCACAATTTGCGAAAACAAAACATGTGCGTGTCGGGGCGCACGACAGAAGTGATAATTTATACTAATCCAAGTTGAAATAATTAATATTGAAATGTAGGGCTAAGAGCTCTTACGAGATTGTAAATAAGAAAATTAAAAAAGCCAGGAGTAACCTCCGGGATTCGAACCCAGAAATACAGCACACCAGGGTTCAGTACTTGGACCACTCGTACAATGTAAATAATTGACGCAAGAGTGTATATAAGGAGAGGATAACATATCGCCACGCTATATAATTGATTATTTTTTTCGTACGATTTTCAACTAATCAGAACAATCAATTTAGTTAAGTTACCTTGTATAATTTCGATAATACCTGATTATACAAATAGTAGCTCTACCAATCGAAAACTAAGAGGACCGTCAAATTTTGACGTTTATCAATAACTGTTCAGAAATGAGTCGATTCGGAGATTTTCACTTGATATACTCAACAAATAATCTTATCAAATACAATACGTACTTCAAAATAAATACGGTTATACATCTCAAACTTCCTGCATAACTGCAAATCGTGTCAGTTTGACAGAATAATTCTCCCGCTAAACTGTCAAGCTGACACTCTATGTAATTATGCCACAAGTTATCGATGTATAACCTGATTATTTTGAAGTACTTATAGTATTACTACTGAATATAAACCTACAATACGCAGCATTTAATTTATGGAACAAATTTGTAAAGCTTTCTCTTTTCATTATGCAATATCTGATTCGTATCGTAATCTGTTCTTTTATGCATTTAACTTATACAAAATTATATTATATATCTGTATATTTTCATTCGTTCATACATAGGTTGTTCACGATTCCATTATCGGAAACAAATTTTCAAACTGCAGTTAATACAATTAAATTATTAGCCATCAATAACGGTTACAATGAATGTCTTATCGACAAGCTCATTGGGAAAAAACGAATAAAGTATCTGTTGCATTCAATATACCCCACGCAAACTATTAATGAAGAACAAAAATACTTCCCAATAAATTATGTGCCTAATTTGAGTAGCAAAATTTGTAACAGACTATCGAAAAATAACGTTAAAACAATTTGTACAAATAAAAGAAACTTGAAGTCATTCTTGGTCAATAATAAAGAAAAATCTAACATCGGAGAAAACAGTGGTATTTACAAAATATTTTGCGACGAATGTCCTGCTTTCTATATTGGACAGACAGGAAGGAATATAAATATTTGTGTTGAAGAACATAAAAAGTCAATTTTACAAAACAAAAATACCACTGGCTTCTCTGAACATTGTATAAAATTCAATCACTTCCGATTTCAACAAAACCAAATTGTTACACTCAGGTAACAAAGGAAAACGCCTTGGCCTTCTTGAAATTCTCGAAATAAGTTCCGCCCATAAGAGTCAATTACCCCTTGTGAACGAACAAATTGATTTTCAGGTATCACCTTTGCTTTTGTCTGTTTTATAAATTACGATGCAATACTCTCCTGTAGTCAGTCTTGATAATGAGTTCATAACTCGAAACATGTCGACTTTTCGTTACTGCTAAATACAGTATCTAAATATTTTTTATTGTGAAACATGAGCCAAGTGTTTTTATTTTAAAGTATATACTTTATTCTTTATGATGTTTCACCAAGTGATGTGCGAGAATTCAATCTCAGTTAATATAAATGGGAAATGAAAATGAGGACGGAGAAACCTACGTAATCTATTGGATGGTTGATAAAAGTGGGTAAACATAACACGTAATAGTAAGCTAGTCAGCCAAGTACTTGAGTACGCTGACTAGTATTGTATGTATATTACTTGTATCTATAGACCAATTGCTTTATTGCCTACCTTATCGAAGATAGTCGAGAAGCTAATGAAATGCCGTCTCTAACCCTTCCTTCTCCAACATAATATTCTTACACCACAACAGTATGGCTTCTTACCCAAAAAATGCACTAATGACGCAATTTCGGTTCTTGATGAGGTACCTATATACATCACTCAATGACAAACTTTTCACAACTTCAGTTTTCTGTGACTTCGCAATGGCCTTTCTGCTGCGTTATCGACATACTTTTCTTTATTCGGATCTCACCTTCGTTATAGTGTGCCTTATTGGGGTTCATGCAGCCTCTTTCACTTTGAGTCTGTTTTCAGATTACAAAAAAGAGCAATTCGTTATATGTTTCATCCGAGCAGAAGGATACATTGCGAATTCTGCTTTAAAATATTCAAAATTCTGACTCTTTCTGCATTATTTATATTCGAATCCTTCTGTGTTGTTCGCAAACATATTCATTACTTTTCAGAAAGACCAAATCATCCTAGGTATTCCTCAAGAAATTCAGATACCGATATTTTCGCGCCCACATCTGTCTAAAAAAAAAACTCCTTTACGTACAATGCCGGGAAGTTATACAATCACTTACCATTGGCGCTAAAATCTATGAGTACATATAAAAAGTTCCGAAGTTCGACTAAGGTTTTTTTTTTGAAGAGACCATTTTACGCAGTTGTAGAATTTTATTCTGTAACTGAAATTCACAATGTACCATAGACCCTAGAATTCCACATTTGGTAGCAACATAACTTAATGTTTTTTTTGTAATATATAAAATTTTGTATCTGTTTGATTTAGTTTAATTGACAAATATTCTGATTCTTAACATATGTTTATACATAATTGACTCATAAATGTTTTTCTGTTTTGTTCTTTTATTTTAATAGATTCTTGTAGAAGTGTTTTTTTTGTGGTTAGTTATTAGTGTCAAATTTCATTTTTAGTTCTTTATATGTGTATATTAATTTTTTAAAGAATAAAGTTTAAACTTTAATATAAAACACACTTGCCTTGAGTTTCACTATATAAAAATATTTAGATACTATAGTTAGCAGTAAAGGATAGTCGATATGTTTCGAGTTATGAACTCATTATCGAGACTGACTACAGGAGAGTATTACATCTTATTTTATAAAACAGACAGAAGCAAAAGTAATTTACTATTACGGGAGGAACTTATTTCGAGAATTTCGAGAAGTTCCAGGCGTTTTACTTTGTTACCTGAATGCAACAATTGGGTTTTGTTGAAACCAGGAAATGATTAAATTTTATACAATGTTCGGAGAAGCCAGTGGTATTTTTATTTTGTAAAATTGACTTTTTATGTTCTTCAACACGAAAGTTTATATTCCTTCCTGTTTGTCCAATATAGAAAGCAGGACATTCGTGGCAAAATATTTTGAAAACACCACTGTTTTCTTCGATGTTAGATTTTTCTTCATTATTGACCAAGAATGACTTCAAGTTTCTTTTATTTAAACAAATTTTTTTAAGGTTATTTTTCGATAGTCTGTTATTCAAATTCGGCACATAATTTATAGGGAAGTATTTTTGTTCTTCATTAATAGTTTGCGTGGGGTATATTGAATGCAACAGATTCTTTATTCGTTTTTTCGCAATGAGCTAATCGATAAGACATTCATTGTAACCGTTATTGGTGGCTAATAATTGAATTGTATTAACTTCGTTTTTAATATCACGCATATCATATCAATTCACTCTCGCCTGAAATTAGGTTATGAATTCAGAATACAAACTAATCCGTATTCCGAAAAACACATTTTTTTTCTGTATTAAAGTTACACCTTTTATAACAGTAGGCCTGTTTGTTAATATCAAAGATTCTCCGAGGCCAAGGTAAAATTGACATTTTAGTTTTAATACTTCAACCGTTATCAAAAGTTTGTCGAATGTAAGCAATGAGCAAGCGGCAAGGCGTATGATGAATGAAGGTCTTGACAGCTGGCGACAGCCACCCCTCTCGCTCTCATGTTCTTGCTCTTATATTTGTACACGGCATCACAGACTTCTCGCTGTTACGACAGGTTATTTCCATGAACACCTATTTTCTTCCAATAACAAACAATCCTTTCTTGGAATACAATCGACCTTTGAGACGTTGAAGAGATTCAAAAATAAATATGGATCTCATAGTATGAACGTAAGACTTATTGAAAAAAGAGAATATTTATATTATTTCTTGAAAATAGAGGTTTCATTAACGTTTCAATTGAAATATTTTTAGGCATTATTTAAAAATAAATCTTTTTTACTAGCAAAGAGTGCATTTGCCTTTTGCATAACCTTCTATTCAAGTGCATAGGTATTTATTTAGACAATTTTCATGAGATAGAACTGAATGCAGCACTTATTCATACTTTCAATACTTTTATGTAGATTCATGAAAGAAATATCATTTAGCTAACAGATGTTATGAATAAATTATATGAAAAATTTGGTACATATGAATGAAGAATTGGTTCCCAGTTGTTTATTCAATAACCTTTTTTTTGAAATGATTGGGCCGATACACGGTGCAAATTTATAAACATATTAAAACAATGGTTAATAATAACAATTTACATATTTATTGAAAGAAATAACGCATGACGCCGTTTCGGTGAAACTTCACCTTCTCCAGATGGGTGAAACTTCACCTTCTCCAGATGCTAAATATTAGCATATATATATATATATATATATATATATATATATATATATATATATATATATATATATATATATATATATATATATATATATATATATATAGGGTAGCGAGAAAGTCTGGCAACAAGGTCTTTTTTAAGAACGATTAAACGTATAATCATCAAATTCCCCTTCAGAGATGGATTGTCTGAAGAGGTGTAATTAAGTGGCCGGCAGAATCTCCCGACTTGACTACAATTTATAACAGACATATCTGATTCAAAAACTCTCAAATGTCTTGAGATACAAACAATTTCTCCATAAATGATAAACAATTCTATTCGAAGCTTCAAATACAGATTGTATTATTGCTAAGATACAGATGGCCAACATTTTGAGCTCGTGGTATGAGGAAACTATCAATATTTTTGTTAGTTAGAATGAATTAAAAAATTACATATTGTATGTCTTGGAAAATTGTTTCTCTCATTTTTTTAGTAATGTGGTACGTATTCTGTATTTTTGAAAAGAGAAAGAAATCATCTTTTCTAAGATATCACTCGACCTACGGTGCTATATGAAAAAATTCAAGATGGCGGTGGTACACTGAATGCTGACGTCACTCAAGTTTGAAAGGACCTCTGCAAAATGAAAAATTCTGTGCATAACCCTAAAATTTGATAATTATAAGTTTAATCGTTTCAAAGAAAATACCTTGTTGCCAGACTTTCTGGCTACCCGGTATATATAATTATACATATATATATATATATATATATATATATATATATATATATATATATATATATATATATGTATATATATATATATATATTTATATATATATATATATATATATATATATATATATATATATATTTATATATATCTTTTTTCTGTTTATGTAATCGATTCTGTACATGTTTATTTTTTGTATAAAAAATATTATTATTTTTTTTATTATATATATATATATATATATATATATATATATATATATATATATATATATATATATATATATATATATATATATATATATATATATATATATATGTATGTGTGTGTGTGTAAATATAATATGAACTTATTATAAAATTATACATTTTTGGTGATATATAATAAATAGATGAAAGATGAAATAATTTGTATTAGTAGTTAACGCGTATCAAAAAGTTATACATACAAAATCAATATATTTCTATCGTCTTGAAAGAAATGGAAGTTTAGCTCAGCGACAGGAACGCCGATGCCGCGGTTATAGCAGCAAGCAGAGAACCAACCAGCCACACCATCATGAATTCCTACGGCGATCAAACGACGACAGTATGAGCGATTACCGAAGAAGCAGCGGCCCAGGGCGCGCTCGCTGAAACAATGAGACTCTTTCATTGTTTTTGCCTCGATTCGAAAACTGACAACCCTTCAGAACGTCGTTCACACCGAGCCCCTTTTGTTTTTACTTCGTTTCCGTCGCTTATTTTCAATATGATGAATTCGGAGCTTTGTACTCTTTAATTATTCTACTTTTTAACATTTATTCACCTAATTGTATTTCCTGATTTTAGTAACAAAGGATGTCTTCTCAAGAGGTGTAATAAATCATAACATTTCATTTATCTTCACGTACGTGAAAAATGTAATTTAGTTTTTTTCAACTTCGTACTTTTATTCATTTTAACCTGAATCACTCTTTGTTTGAAGTTAGACATTGATGGCATACAGGATCGTATCAGTGCTGCCTACATTTTTGCCGTATTATTTCAACTCGCCCAAAGTTGCAATTTTGTTAAAAACCAGTGCCCTAGATATTCATATATAACTATACAGTGTGTCAATTTGACTAATGATACTATGAAAATATGGCGAAACACTTCAATGTATTATGGAAGACCACTTTTGGGATAATTGTTGTTGTATTATATTCAACCCGTCTTAATTTTTCAGATAAAGACTGATAAAATTTTGAAAAAAAAAATTTTTTTTTTAATAATAACTGAGATAATATTTTAGACAACTTTATAGACTTTGGTACATATCTTCTATGCATCAAGTTATATTTTGTGATTTACAAAAAAATTTCATTTTCTTTAGCAGTGGTGTTCGTACGGGTTTTGCATTGTCTTTACTGTCGGAATTGTTTTTGAACTATTATCCTGATGAAATAGACATCAAGAATAAGAAATTTAAATTAGTATACTGAACGCTAACCAATCTAATTAAATATATATATATATATATATATATATATATATATATATATATATATATATATATAATAGGTATATATGTACATATATATTTATATATATATATATATATATATATATATATATATAATATATATATATATATATATATATATATATATATTTATATATATATATTATATATATATATATATATATATATATATATATATATATATATATATATATATATATATATAATCTTTGATAATTATTAGCAATAAAAGGCTTGTTGAATCTTAAAAAACTCGATTTTATTGAAAAGTTGACGTTTCGCCACGACATTCATGGCTTTATCAAAACTTTTGAGAAAAAATTTTTTTCTCGAAAGTTTTGATAAAGCCATGAATGTCGTGGCGAAATAATTATCAAAAGATTAGAAATAGTTCACAGGCAACAACAATTCGAATAAATATATATATATATATATATATATATATATATATATATATATATATATATATATATATATATATATATATGTAATAATATATTATATTTAATTCAGTCTAATATTAACATTCAAAATAGTTATCATTAGATGGTAAGGGAAACCAAAGAAACCTTTACCTACGTAATGTTTGAAAATAAAAATAATAGGGTACTATTTATTTAACAACAAAGAAATTAGTCATGGGAAAACATTAAAGATGTGGAGTAGAATTATCGGTATAGTACGTTTATGTGGAAGCAGCCATAATATATATGTAATAATATATATATATATATATATATATATATATATATATATATATATATATATATATAATATATATATATATATATATATTTATATATATATATATATATACGGGGTGTGTCCCAAAATTCGAAGGGTGAGACCATTGGGATCTCGGAAACTATAAGAGATACGAAGTCGGTTAAATTATGGCAAAGTTGCGCAATTTTATGACCAATAAAATGCCGTTTTCAAATTTGAAAAATTCCGAATACTTCCAAAGATATTCGGTAAAAACCGAAATTTTGTAAAATGGGTTTTATTTTGTCCTCGCCTTATTTGAAGAGATATTTTCAAATAAATACCACTTTGTTATTGTCACCTTTCCTCCTTTATAATATAGTGCTATTAAATTTCAAATCCGACGTTTCGTCTCCGAGATACCATCATCAACTTTATTTTTTTAAATAAGGACCTAGATTTTTTATTACGTTTTTTGGTAGCTTATTACCACCTTAAAGTAATGACGTATCATAAAAATTGAAAAATTATTGGCATCTATAAACATTCTTAGCAGGTGAAAATAAATGATAGAAGCTGAAAATCTGACAGGTGTATGAAATAAATAAAACATTATGACATTTCCAGGTAAGTTCTGGTTCTTTTGTTTCACAGACATCTTTGGCTCATTGTAAATTAGATATTTTTATAGATGCCATAATTTTTTCAATTTTTATGTTACGTCATTGCTTTAAGGTGGTAATAAGCTACAAAAAAAAACGTTATAAAAAATCCAGTCCGTCCGTATTTAAAAAAATAAAGTTGATGATGGTATCTCGGAGTCGAAAACGTCGGATTTGAAATTTAATAGCACTATATTATAATGAAGAAAGGTGACAATAACAAGTGGGTAATTTATTTTAAAATATCTCTTCAAAATGAGGTGAGGACAAAATAAAAACCCATTTTTACAAAATTCGGTTTTTTCGCGAATATCTTCGAAAAGTATTCGGAATTTTTCAAATTTGAAAAAAAAAAGCATTTTATTGCGGTCATTAAAATTGCGCAACTTTGCCATGAATTTAACCGACTTCGTATCTCTTATAGTTTCCCGAGATCCCCAATGGTCACCCTCGAATTTGGGACACCCGCGTATATATATATAAGATATATATATATATATATATATATATATATATATATATATATATATATATATATATATATATATATATATATATATATATATATATATATATATATACAATATATATATATATATATATATATAGGGTGGGCCATCCATAACTTTCCACCCCGAATTTTGAGCTTTGGGATGGAATAACGAAAAAACGCTCGGACAGGTCAACTTTTGTTGGAAGGGGGACAAATAAGGGTGTTCAAATAAGATGATTATCACTACCCCTCTAGCCGCAACCCCAAACAGCTCTCATTTTTGAATAGGGAAAAGGGGTCGAGCAGCACCTTGTTGGAAAGGCAATTCAATTTCCTGCATAAGTGTATTTTTTTTCATCGCTTTATTATTATACAGAGTGACTCAGTATTGCATCAATAACTTCCACACGCCGAATTTGGATCTTTGAGATGGAAAAAACGCTCGGAAGGGTCAAAAAATGAATTCGATATCACTACCCCTCTAGCCGCTACCCTAACAGCAATTATTTAAATTTAAACGAAAGCGCACGATTTACTTTGTAAATATTATTGTTTTCACGTTTTCAGTTATTTTCTCGGTTTCAGCATTTTCATTATGTGTTTGGCATACGCGTAGTGATCGAGAAATTGCAAAAAAAGGCGGCGATAACAGATTTCGTTGATATTGAGATGGAGAAGCTGTTTGAAAATGAGAATTAATTTAGTTATTTCAGACTTTAAAAAAAAATTAGAGCTGTTAGGGGTTGCGGCTAGAGGGGTACTGATATAAAACTCATTTGAACACCCTTATTTGTCCCCCTTTCAACAAAATTTGACTTGTCCGAGCGATGCAGTTAAATCAATACGTTTCATGGTGATCGAACATTATGAACATGAAAGTAAACTTACAGAATTGATTAGGTTCTTCTTTTTCATTCAAAGAAATTAGGTATGTTCAAGTAAGTAGGTTCGTTTTAATAATCCGAGTATATTGCTTTTTCATCGGTAAGTGTAGTTTGGTGAAGCGATGTAGTTGCTGAGGTTTCAAACAAATGAAATACCTTTTCATTTATTGTATATTTCTTCGAATATAAAACAAGAAGACGAGTATAATTTTCATTTCCATAAATCGAAAGTTGATAATGCGTGTATCTAGTTTTCTTCAAGTTTTGAGAGGAGAGATTCGAGACGTTGGATTAGGTTCTCAAATAAATGCTGTAGGTACATAATTTCTATATCAATATAAACTTCGTTTTGAATGAGTATTGTATTGTATTTATTACCAGTTTTTTCTTTAAATATACAAAATACATAGCTTAAACACTAGTATAAATAGTATATCCTCACAGAGGTAATCGAAGTTACCTGTGTAAGTTATAGTGTTTCAATATTTTTAACATATTTTCATATTAAATCATTTTCTTATTGCTTATGTATGAAGAAAGTAACCAGCCTCAGAACTATGGATAAAAAACGTCTGGTGATAATTTAGATAGTATAAATGAAGATAGATCCACACCAAGGAGGTTATGTAGGCATTTTGAGATCACAAAGTTAAAGTCATCTTTATCTTATATCACTAGATCATAATATTTCGCGGATACTCTATTACGTATAATATGTAAGTCTAGGACAGCCTGAGTTAATATAAGCAGCTCAAATATTCATTCATTAAGCATAATTTGACGTTTTAGAAATTGCATAGGTATTCAAAAAGGATCTAATACTGATGTCCAGATTTTTCATGATTTTTTCGTGTGTGCTGATGGATATAGTTAGTATTTTCTCAGAACACTGTAAAGCAATAAAATTAACACTTCGTAGATGTACTGTCAATAGTTGAAACAATATTCTGCGGAATGTGTACATTCCTAATAGAGCATCCGAATTTTATTCTTAATTATCTTGGATCTGTTGCAATAATCATTTATGCAAATATAAGCCATGTTGCTCTAATTTGTTTATGAAACTCTCCACCTCCAAACGAGAAGTATTTTTTATAATCTTTCCATCTAATCCCACCAGTGATCAAAGTTTCATGGTAAACGTTCGCTTTATTAGATGAACATATTTTAGCTATCAGATCTGTATCTTCGTTGCATGGTTTCTCTTCTTCTCCTTCTTTACTTTCATGGTTATTCTCTTCTTCCGAATCTAGTTAATCTTTATCCAAGCTTTCGAGGCTTTTAGCGAGTTTCAGAGGTATCTCTGTTGGTTTTCCAGAGTAATTGACTGTTCCATCAAGCATTATTATTACATTATCAGCTTTATCAACAAATTTCGTATCATTCGTAGCCAGAATAACCATTTTATCTTTTAAATAATACTGAATACTATTGGAAAAAATGTTATTTTTAACATGACTGTCTAACGCTGATAGACAATCATCAAAAATATAAATATTGCTATCTTTATATAGAGCCCTCGCAATATTTACCCTTGCTTGTTGACCTTTACTTAAGTTGACTCCCCAAGTAACATTAATGCTCTTATTCCGATCTTCAAGATCGCTTTAAAACTATACAATAAAATTTCGAATAAAATCAAGTGATCTTCAAGACATCCCTGAGAAAATCATAAAGCAGCTTCTAGCCAAAAAGGGCCCATCCTAAAAAGGCCTTCAAGACTAATTTTCAAAACTGTATTAAAACCATTAAGTTTTAATTCTATATTCTTAAAGGGTCCTTCAAGGCAACTTCAAATACATAAATTAAAACTTATTATCTGACATTTTGCTCTCAAAAAGGATTCAACGCGGACTAAATTAACTTAAAAATAATTAATGAATCCTAAAAGAGTTTTATTTTGTTTACTAACACTCGACAACTTTTGAGTTTGTATGATGGCCGGCAGAGTGGTAATATTTTAAACCGCATACGTATGCTAAGCATATCATAAAATAATATTCGAAAGCAACCTATTATGGTGAAAAATTTTCCAACGAATGGCACTTTTCTGATAAAAAGTAATAAAATACTTCAACATAACTCGAGCGACGCTCATTTAATATATTTTTCCCATATTTGAAAAATACTGAAAAAATATCATCAAATTTTATTTTGCATCTAAGGATCTAAATGTATTTTTTAATCAAATGGCATATTTCGACATACCGTTCTTCAGTTTTTTAAGAAGATACAAGACGCAATTATTTGAATAATAATATTATTTTCGTTTACTATTGAAAAAGTCCAAAATGGCGGTGTCTTTATTGCAGTTAAACATGGCGTGATCTTGATTAAAACTAATTGTTCATTTATTAAATGTTTCAAATCTCACAAGATTTAAAACAGCGCTTCATTTACCACTATAAATCCAATCACTCCCACAGGAGTCAGTTTACGTTTCCTTTCAAAACCAATATGCTTTAATATGTTCAAATTGTTAAAGTGGTCTTGCGCTCAAATGGAATCCTAACCTGAAAAAAATTTTTTTTCGCGGATCTTGCTCAAGAATAGTTTTTGGAAATCGTTTATTAATGAGTTGTATTATTGTTTAACAGTGCCTTGGCTCATGTTTGAAAGGATTGCCAATTCTCTAAGCTCTTCGCAGAAAAGCACATTTTTTATGAGTTCATTGTCGTTTTGAAATTCATTTTGTATTTGATCGTCGTTTTCGTAGATTTCTTCCTGTAATTCCCAGGCATTGCTTTCATAATCGAACGGATTGAAAGATGAAGTGAAAGGACACTCTTTATAAGTAACGCTGGTTTCAATTGCACTATGGTGTTCGTGCACTGGTTGAAAAGAGCTTCTCTCAGTTATATCCCCTCCACTTTCATCTGAATGTGGATGAGATATTTAATTAGTTTTAATGAAGTCGTCCAAAGACTAAAAGGTATTTCTTTTAACCAAATTGACTAAATTAAAACCTTTAAACTCAATAATACTCTTAATGTACTCATTAAAAGGTAAAAATTATGCTTTTGGATTTAATGTGGTATTATATTGAATGTATTGTCTTAGGATAAAATAGTGTTCCTAATGGGTTTTAAAGAATACAACAAGGGTTCTCCATAAAACTGCATTAAAACTATTTTCCCAGAACGGATTGTTTTAAAACCAATTTGCTATTTAATTCTTAATAATAGCAAATTAGTTTTAAAATAGCCAATGTTAAGAGTAACATAAAACCAGTATAAGATCAATAGGACATTAAGAGCAAATAGCCTTTTTATTTTGATTTAAAGAGTGCATTAAATTCTTTATTAAAGAAAAAGTGGTCTTTAAGAACTTTTAGCTTATCTCAAGGTTACTTTAAATCCTATGTCGATTTATTGAATATATTAAAGCATTTTTAAAACCTAAATAAATAGAAACTGTCTTCAAATTGTTACTTGGGTCCACAGTCATTCAAAATAGTTTCATCACCTTCCGGTAAACCATCCAAATCAAAGGATAGTGCACATGAATCTAAAATTGTTTTATATTTAGACTCGATAAAAGATTGTCCGAATATTATATTTGCAAATCTTAACTAACATACATTTGATGATAGATTTAATTCTCCTGTGACATCATTGTGGAAATATCTATTGGGAATAAAACGAAGGTTTGAGAATTGATTATATCTATTTTTGATAGTTTTAGAATACTTTTTTTTCTGAAGTGTGAAATTAATATTCATAAATATCTTCAACTTTATATACAACACACTGATGACTTAATCGAACACAAAATGAGAAAAGAAATAATTCAAGGAGAATACTTGATCTGTGAAACAAGCAATGAAAAAATTACAATAAAAATATCAGCATCCATAACTATAAAGACGTTATCGACAAAAAAATTTCAATACGCTTTCCAGAATATTATTCAGACAAGAATTTCAGCACTAGCTACAAATGTATTCGGCTATCCATCTCAAGAGCTTGGAATACGCAGGAAGGAATTCACCTCTCATTTCTCAATACTCTAAGGATCAATAACTTCTCTTTCGTCAAGCTTATTAAAATCCTCCTCTCAATTGGTCTCATTGGGAATTCGTAAATGAATATGCTCCTGGTTTTCCCGTTGAAGTATGTATTATATATACAGAAAGATATAAATAATCGTGTAAATATACATAGATATATATATATATATATATATATATATATATATATATATATATATATATATATATATATATATATATATATATATATATATATATATATATAATAATAATAATAATAATAATTTATTGATCCTTTAGGACACTTAACAATGTGTATAGGATAAGTCAATATTACAAGTTAATTCTATTCTAACATTTACATCAACAATTACCATCCACTGAGTGATCAATGAATCAGAGAGAAATTCTTTAACGCGAATAGAAGCACTTATGTAGTAATAGCTCCTTAATAACTCTTTTAAATTTTAGTTTGTTCAAAGATTTCAAATGGGAGGGCAAATGATTGAACAATCTGACACCCTGATATAGTGGAGAACGTTCAAAAACTGTGAGTCCGATGTTTAGGAACCAGGAGTACCTGTGAATTTCGTGTTCCATGATCGTGCGAGCTAGCAAGCTTTTTCCAGTTATTCTCATTATCTTTCGCATATAAGAGACATTTTAAAAATGTATATACATGGAAGTGACAGTAATTTATTGGCGACAAATATAGGCCGACATGATGCTCGATGGTTCAAACCAAAAATGAGACGTATTACTCTTTTCTGTGCCACAAAAACTCTAGAGAAAGAACCACAGTCACCCCAGAGCAAAATATTGTATGAGATATGACAGTAGATAAGGCTGTAATAAACATCAACAAGAGAACTAGGTGGGTAAAGAAGTTTTCAGTCTACTTATAGCGAAATAAGCTATATTAATTTTTTTGCTTGAGACATAAACGTGGGTTGACCAACTAAGACTTCGATCCATGTGGATCCAAGGAATTTTGTGCAATCAGCTGAATAATAGTAGTGCCCAGACAATCAATTTTCAACAGACTTCTTTCACAGTGTCTTAAACCGAAATACAGACAGGCTGTTTTTCCTACATTAACTATCAAATTGTTACGGCGACACCATGATATGAACTCAGCCATAATATTTTTACAGCTATCTGGAGCTCATCACAACTTCGGGCCCGCGATGACGAAAGATGTGTCATCAGCAAATAATATAAGTAATAAGCAGGATAAATGAGAGGGTAATGTCATTTTATAAACAGCAGGAATAGTAGAGGTCCCATCACAGAGCCCTGAGGAACACCCATATTTATATTATACTCTCCGGAATAAGTTTTATCGTTTCTTACCGATAGTGTTCTCTGTTGAAGAAAGCTAAGCAGCCAGTCGGAAAAATGCCTCTAAAGCCAAGATTATAACACTTATCTATAAATGAACTTGAAGGATAGAGTATCAAAGGCGCAGGAAAGATCGAAAAAAATCCCTGACACATGTAAATTTGAATCCAGGCATTCGTAAACTGATTCCACAAACTTCAGTGCGGCCGTCTGAGTGGAGCAACCAGCTCTAAAACCGTGCTGGGCTTTATTAAGAATATCGAATTTATTCAAATATGACATCATTCTCTTGAAAATCACTCTCTCAAAAACTTTGGAGAGAACACTGAGAATCGATATCGGTCGATAGTTTGTTATTTCATTTATATTTCCTTTTTTGTGAATCGGTACGACAATAGATTTCTTTAAAGCATAGGGAAATTCTCCCGACGTGACAGACCAATTATTTATATGAGAAAGATGCTATATATATATATATATATATATATATATATATATATATATATATATATAATATATATATATATATGTATATATATATATATATATATATATATATATATATATATATATATATATATATATATATATATATATGTAATTAAATGAACTAGGACATCTATTTGAAACTAATCAAGCAAACCTTCTAGCGTTTTCCGTTTAACACGAATAATTTTCACTTATATTCATTTGCCATTGCGATAAAATTCGGAGCGATTGCTGCTTGCGGTGTGTGAATGTTGAATCACATCGAATTGATGTGTCAACTTTACTCTTGCTTAGCGAATATAGTAGCCACCTTCGGGTGTTCCGGACGTACTAGTTCTCGTTGCCGAAAAGTTTTCGTCTGTTTGAAAGATGTGGTTCAATTGTTTCCGACTGGTGGCGCTGTGTCATATTTATATGTCATGAAGTTTGAAGAAATATGTATGACCGTTTGAAATGTTGGTTTGGTTATCACTCTCGGTGGATGGATGATACTGATGAGCCCCAATAAGGGCGAAACAGTCTGTCTATCAATTTTCATCGATTGTGATAAACAAATTAACATTTCTAACAATTACCGTCTAGTGTCGATGTTGATATTTCGATGCTTCGTGAACTCTAATAACCAGCTCCGCTAGGAGGTTTGTTTGATTAGTTTCAAATAAATGTCCTAGTTCACTTAATTTTATAACCACGGGCGTGTTTTCCGTTTAACACGAATAATTCCCACAATGTATATATATATATATATATATATATATATATATATATATATATATATATATATATATATATATACATATATATATATATATATATATATATATATATATATATATTATATATATATATATATATATATATATATATATATATATATATATAGGGTGTCCCAAAATTGCTGGGACACAGAGTCACTAAGTGAAGTAGATTTCAAAATAATTTGATTGGACCCAATTTATTGATACACCAAAATGAACCGTTTGCTCGTAAGAGGATTTCAAAGTTTACATAGTAAGAATATACATTTTTGTATACTTTACAGAATTGAGAGAAAAATATTGAATTAAATTTGACAAAAGTGCATTTTGAAGAATTATTATTTGATTATTAAACCCACAAAAAAGTGTAGAAGGGGTAAAACCACCCACATCCCCTGATTATTTTTAAGAACTTACTCAGGGGTGGTAATACGGTTCTCAAATTTTTTAAGCGACAATACTGACTATTATACATATATATATATATATATATATATATATATATATATATATATATATATATAATATATATAATATGGCGCTCAGTTTCATCAATACAAAGGTCTATTCAATATATATATATATATATATATATATATATATATATATATATATATATATATATATATATATATAATATATATATATATATATATATATATATATATATATATATATATATATATATATATATATATATATATTTATATATATATATATATATATATATATATATAGTATATATATATATATATATATATATATATATATATATAAATATATATATATATATATATATATATAAAAAGCAGATAAATCTTGAGGATGCAGTCAAAGTACTGGGCTGTTCTTAAGAAGGCTCTGTGTTATTATGTCAACGTTTCGAAAATCCTTTATTTTCTTTATCAAGACATTTAACTTGAGGTTAGTAGTGAAAAGTCAACATCAACAACACACATAAAAGTCATCCCCACTGAAGTGGATAACATCCATTAATAGTATTAATCACT
>JARQZK010004502.1:30000-70000 GCA_030704885.1 Cynegetis impunctata | reverse complement strand
GTCGGAGACTTTGGTTTTTTCCCTTATCAAATCAAATCAAATATGCTTTATTGTCTCAAAACAATACATTTTATTGACGAAGCGAAAAAAAAGTAACTGAATAATGTTAAACATAAAAATAAACACACATCAATAAAAAAATATAAAAACTAAACCATGTAATATCTAGAAATGAAAATCACACCACATTTCCATAAAAAATACATACAAACTTCATAATAAATCCTCCTCAATCGAAGCTAATGACTGTGTTATTCAATTTGGTCATATCGATCAATCAGTGCTCAGAAAAGTAGTCCTCTATAGAGTAATAAGGTCTATCAAGAAAATGACATTTTGTTCGTTTTCGAAAATTCCATGTATTTGTTTTGTTGTATATGAGGGAAATTCCTAAAATTCATCTTTCTATGGCTCTCTGATGTACTTCCAATTTATGTTTAATTTTTTCTGGTGCCCAGGTCTCGCAACCATACGTAACAACAGGCAGTATACACTCAGTTATAGACTATTGATTTTAAATTCATTGGAATATTCATGCTGAAGATGTACTTCAATTTGCCGTGAGACGCCCATCCCAGTCTTATTCTCCTATCAATCTCCATATCTTAATTCTGTTTACCTGGTGTAATAGCTGGGCAAAGGTACATACATATGTTTCTCTCTTTTTTATTTTGCTGTCATGAATCGGTATTGTTTCGTCTGCATCTGGTGTATGTGTAGTAAACTGAGTATTTGTTCACCCAAGTAACAATTTGAAGACAGTTTCTATTTATTTAGGTTTTAAAAATGCTTTAACATGTTCAATAAATCGACATAGGATTTAAAGTAACCTTAAGATAAACTAAAAGTTCTTAAAGATCACTTTTTCTCAAACAAAGAATTTAATGCACTCTTTAAATCGAAATAAAAAGGCTATTCGCTCTTAATGTCCTATTGATCTTATACTGGTTTTATATTACTCTTAACATTGGCTATTTTAAAACTAATTTGCTATTATTAAGAATTAAATAGCAAGCTGGTTTTAAAATAATCCGTTCTGGGAAAAAAAGTTTTAGTACAGTTTTATGGAGTACCCTTGTTATATTCTTTAAAACCCATTAGGAACATTATTTTTTCCTAAGACAATACATTCAATATAATACCACATTAAATCCAAAAACATAATTTTTACCTTTTAATGAGTACATTAAGAGTATTATTCATTTAAAAGGTTTTAATTTAGTCAATTTGGTTAAAAGAAATGCCTTTTGGTCTTTGGACGACTTCATTAAAACTAATTAAATATCGCCTCCACATTCAGATGAATGTGGAGGGGATATAACTGAGAGAAGCTCTTTTCAACCAGTGCAAGAAAACTATAGTGCAATTGAAACCAGCGTTACTTATAAAGAGTGTCCTTTCTAAGAGTGTCCTTTTACTTCATCTTTCAATCCGATCGATTATGAAAGCAATGCCTGGGAATTACAGAAAGAAATCTACGAAAACGACGATCAAATTCAAAATGATGAATTTCAAAACGACAATGAACTCATAAAAAATCTTTGTGAGATTTGAAACATTTAATAAATGAACAATTAGTTTTAATCTACATCACGCCATGTTTCACTGCAATAAAGACTCCGCCATTTTGGACTTTTTCAATAGTAAACGAAAAGAATATTATTATTCAAATAATTGCGTCTTGTATCTTCTTAAAATACTGAAAAACGGTATGTCGAAATATGCCATTCAATTAAAAAAAATGCATTTAGATCCTTAGATGCAAAATAAAATTTGATGATATTTTTTCAATATTTTTTAAATATGGAAAAAATGCATTAAATGAGTGGCGCTCGAGTTATGTTGAAGTATTTTATTACTTTTTATCAGAAAAGTTTTATTCGTTGGTGAATTTTACACCATAATAGTTTTCTTTCGAATATTATTTTATGATATGCTTAGTATACGTATGCGGTTTAAAATATTACCACTCCTCCGGCCATTATACATACTTAAAAGTTGTCAAGTGTAAGTAAATAAAATAAAACTCTTTTAGGATTCATGAATTATTTTTAAGTTAATTTAGTCCGCGTTGAATACATTTTGAGAGCAAATTGTCAGATAATAAGTTTTAATTTATGTATTTGAAGTTGCCTTGAAGAACCCTTTAAGAATATAGAATCAAAACTTAATGGTTTTAATACAGTTTTGAAATTTAGTCTTGAAGGCCTTTTTAGGATGGGCCCTTTTTGGCTAGAAGCTGCTTTATGATGGTCTCAGGGATGTCTTGAAGATCACTTGATTTTATTCGAAATTTTATTGTATAGTTTTAAAGCGATCTCGAAGATCCGTATAAGAGCATTAATGTTACTTGGGCAGTTCATGTGTAATCCTACTTTTGCAGCCTCATCTCGCAGTTCTTCCAACATAACTATCCTCAAGCGTTCTCCATGTATGTTCAATCCCTTGTTTTCCCATTGTAGCTTTTTTTAAAATGTCCTCGAGTACTAAAGTGAATAGTTTTGGAGATACTATGTCCCCTTGCCGGACTCCTCTTTTGGCATTCATTCTGTCAGATGGTTAATGAAGTCTTATCGACATTGTCGAGGCACTATAGATGTTTTCAATAAGGTTTATATAACGTTGATCCACTTTAGCATCTCTCAAGGATTTTATTATTGCCCAGATTTCTACTATGCCGAAGGCTTTGCGGAAAACGACAGAAGCCATCCATAGGCTTATATTATATTCTGTAGGTTTTATTTCGATCATGTTCTGTCGTACTATAATGGCTTCGGAACCCAGCCTGTTCCTTTGGTTGGTAAACTTCGAATTTTCGCTCTACTCGGGTCAACTTTCTTGTAGATCAGAACATCTACAGCATTTCCCCAATTTTTGGGTATTTGTTCTTCCGTGAATAGTTTTACTAGTTCTTGTCACGTCTTGATATCATTTTCCTTAAGAATTTCATTCAGAATGTTGTCTTCTCCTGCCGCTTTGCTATTTTTCATCAGGGATAACCCTTTATCCAGTTCTTCCATATATATCTGGGGCATTTCTTCTGTGTTGAAATTTACTATTCAAATTTTGTCGTCTCTTGTCATTGTGTTTGTTATTTTGGATTCGTACAGGTCTCTGTAGAAACCACAACTTATATTATCTGTTGTCTGTCTTCTATAATGTTGTTTTTCGCATCGTTTAATTATGTTATCTCTTTCATAGGTGTGTTATGTCTTTTAAATATATTTAGTTTTTTGTTCCGTTCTGAAAGGAATTGCAATTGTTTCGTTTGGTGTTTCAGTATAATTATCCTATTTCACCATTTTTGTGGCTGTTATGTTGGTTTCTGTGTATTCAATAGTGACTCTTTCACCCTCAGTTATCACTTTTCTCCTTTTCTCTAGGAGCTGTTTTGTTTCCATCGACAGTGTGTCCGGCGTTTTCTCTAGGGGGCCTATTATCTGCTCTTATTTTTCTCTTATAATTTTTGTTATCCTCCTATTGCTATCATATCATGTATGTTACATTGTCCATAAATAATAAATAAGTTTAAATAATCTTCGTACGTATAATTCAAGCGCCCCGGCATGATTATTAATAATTTTCAAATGAGTTGTGACAGTGACAGCTCAAAAATTTATTTAGTTTGATTGATTCATGATGCCAACGTCAGAGCCAACTAAGAGTAACTTGGTCGTGGCATAATCGTCATATAAAAATATTAAATTGGCAATATTTCGAAAACTAAAAATTTTTGGTACAGATAACCTTATACAAAGTTACCTTAATTTTTGATGCTAAATACTACAAAATAATAAAAATGGGGGGTTTCCATTCGAAAAAATTCATTTTGGACAGTTTTCTCAATCTCATTTTTTTATTATTTGCACACCCTGTATGACTAGTTAGGTATCCAAATATTATACAAAATCTATTAGAGTAGGTCTTTCTCAAAAAGGGGTCCAAACTTAAGTTAGTAATAAGGGCTTACAATCGTGATTTTTGACATTAAAACCTAAATAAGTCAAAAACACTTTGACTTAGGTATAGGACATAATACATAAAATATTCCTAGAATCTTGCGTACAATCGAAACACGTATTAATGTAAAGGGTATCTTTTTGAAATAAGCAATTAAGTATCTACGTCCGGTATAACCGGAAGTGCCACAGTCTTGAAAATATTTTAGTCGAGTTGCCCTATCGTTATTAATATACTGTCGAATTTTCAAAATTTTCCTATGTGTAGTTTTCCATATAGGTACAGATCGCGTTCTTTCCCGGTGGGACATCCTGTATATATATATATATATATATATATATATATATATATATATATATATATATATATATATATATATATATATATATATATATATATATATATATATATATATATATATATATATAGTTGGACAATCATCGCAATTTTGTATCTTAATGCTGCTGCAATTTCTTTCGATTAGACGTTGAAATTTCATTTAATTCGTTTAGCAAACACCAGAACATCAATGATTCAATATTTGCAAAGTACATCTTCTGAAAATTACTTTGAAGCTAACGATTGCGTTGTGCTCAGCTTAGGCTTAGATAATTCAGAATTTAACGCGCCACAAAATATTGTGAGATATTTGTCAGTTACTAAGTGAATGTATTTTTCTAAATTTACTATTGATCATAAAAGTCGCTGAGGCAATATTAAGTATAAATTAAAGCATTGTTTTTACACTCGAATTATGATACAAAATCCACTAATTGACGGAACTCAAAGGAGGTAAGTAAGTAAATTTCAAGAAGACCATCCTTGGTCGAAACATATTGATTCATGAAATTTGGAAATCTTCTTTATTATGAAAATGATTTCATCTTTAATTAACTTAAAATGATATCATCAGCAAGGTTGATGTATAAAATTTTAAACTCCAATTTGTATTACGTCGTAAATAACACACGTTACTCTGATAAACAAACATAAAAATATAAATAACGGTGACATATTTTACTATGTTACATTCTTCCTCGTGTATTAACAGAGAAGAAAATCTTTAGTACCTATCCAAAAATATATTTCAATCCATTAGTTTAAAATACATATAAATTACGATCTGGTAATATATGTCATGCTATTGCCCCAAATAAATGAATTTCGAACTCATTTTCGATCTCGGTTGTTAGTTAATGTTTTGTTTTTCGATTCAATTTTATTTTTTGAATTAGTTTATTCGACTTGTAGGTAATGAAGGTTGAAAATGTTTCTTTGGAACGTGTTGTATTTTTGTAATTTATGAATTGAAAATATATTGATTTCTATTTATTGCATTTCATGAAATGGATGATTGGACATAAAGTAAACATGAAAAATTCTTCAATAATTTAAAAAAACATCAAACAACTTTCTAAGACAGCTGATTATATGTATTCCGCGATGCGAATTCTGCATTCACAATCCAACTGTGAATTGAAGAAAGTCAAGTCAAAATCTGCATACAGTTGTTTCGATCTTATTAGATCTCATCAGTGCAGCTTATTCGAGCCGAAGTGAATCAACAAATTTTTAACTACTTTCCAATACAAATCGCGGATGCAGAATCCTTTCGTGAAAATACAAATTTCCTGAAATGAAATGTGTACTCTGCAACTATAGCGTATGTGGTAGTGTTGCCTCTCAACGAGACGAGACGAGAGAAGGCTTTCTCTCGTCTCGTCTCGTTAGACGAGAGAAATTGTAACTCTCGTCTCGACGAGAGTCCGTTTCTCTCGCTCGAGAGAACCTCTCTCTCGTCTCGTCTCGACCCTTTAAAAAATATATTAAATACCTATGTATTCTATTAGGGCTTGCTCCCTCTAAACCTTTTTTATGCGTACGACACTGAAATGAACTTTTCTCCTGAGGAATGTATATAATTTTCTACCTTTCCAACATAAAAAAAATTTCTATACTATAAAATTTAGTTTTATTCCGATTTATCCTTGAACTGCACAACAATATTTAAAAAACCTGGCAAACTATAACATCTAAAGCAAGTGAACATACATAATTATAATAATTAATTGGAGGTAATAAATAACTCATATTATCTAATGCCTGGACATTAGAGTGAAGAAAAATAAATTTTATAATAAAAACGAAAAATGTGTATTGAGGTAAAGGAAGACTTCTCTTCCCTAACGGAGGAAGGAGAAAAAGTGCCATTTTTCTTCCTTGTATGCGGGTGAACTTTTTAATAGGCTCTGTTGACAAGTATGCTGACACAAGCTTTTTGTACATTTATACAAGAATGTGTGTATGGTAAAATACAGCAGAAGTCTTTGCGAGTTTTACCATACACACCTTCATTTATAATACTGTACAAAAAGCTTGAAAAAGCATACTTGTCAAGTAGACATCTATATGTGTAGTCGCCTTTACGCATTAAGCGGCCTGATAGAAAGTTAGCAGCTGATGGTGAATACGGCTGTTAGTTTGCCAATCAAAGATAGCAATAGTGCAAACTGAGTCACACCCTGTATATATTATTACTACATACTACTAATAACAACCCGCTATTAATTTAAAATGGATAACGTAAAAACTAAGTACAATTTACACTGCTTATTTTCAAAGGATATTACGAGAGATATACCTATCTAAATATTTATCACGATTTTTGCATACTTTGATAAAAACTATAGAAAACATGACATAAATAACGGCTTAACTGTTTAATTTGTAAAATTGTAAAGAACGTTTGCTCGAGAGATCGAGAGAAGCGAGTAATTCTCGACGAGAGAGGGGCTTTCTCTCGTCTCGTCTCGAAATTTGTTTCGAGAGAAAATATCTCTCTCGTTTCGTCGAGACGAGACGAGACGAGAGACGAGAATCTCTCGTCTCGGCGGCATCACTAGTATGTGGTTCTAAAGCTGTACTGATGAGATATAAAAAGATTGAAACAACGGTATGCAGATTTTAAGTCAGGGTGGCTTGACGATTTCTATAATTCACTGTTGAATTGTGAATGTAGAATTCTTGTTGCGGAATTCATATAACGAGCTCCCTTGGAAAGCTGTTTGATAATTCTATAAATTATTGAAGAATTTTCCTTGTTCACTATATGTAATATATCAAATTGAACATGGTCAACTTGTATATTTTTTATGATTTGATTTTTCATGATTTTATTCATTCTAAAATACTAATGAATTTTCAAATTTCAAATCAAAATCTCCAACGAACTTTTGTGGTAAGCAATAGCTGATTTTATTATGTTGTTAAATGTCAATCGAAGCAATAATCAATCAAGAAAGAAACCAGTTTCATCTTGTGTATACTCTTTATGTTAAAAATTATAATTAATCTGGGTCCTCTGAATTTCAAGTTTTAAAAGTATGTAAAATGTACATGATGAAAAAAGATATTCATATATCACTTTTTCTTCTTGAAATGCCTTACCCGACCTCTCTACAACTATTCGCGTTGTGCGTGATACAGTGATACACGAATAGAAGGGACCTACAGTTTTACGACGATTCCGAACGTCTTTATAGAGCGGCTTCACTAGGCAGAATACTCTCGATGAATTGCATTGCCTTCCGAGAGGTGGCCGACTTCAGTAGTCCAACGCACTGACCACTCTGCTACGACGCCACTCTGAATGAAATAAATATAATTAATATTTATAAGAAATCATCAAAAATTGAAAATAGGCTAATTGACTCCTAAAATCAATGACAAATACTCCGAACCATAATACAAACACAACAGCGGCAAACAATGGAAATAACGCGAATTATTTTAATTCTAGAAAAACATACAGGTTTTTTTTATATCTCGACAATTTTTCGTAGAGGAGAATAAATTTTCTAACGTATAATCAGTAATAATATCACAAGAACATCGAAAATAATCGATTTCGCGTCACGAGACGTATTTTACAAAACATCCGCGAGAGCGCAGCTCGAGTGATTTTTTAAGAAAATACGTCGAGTGACGAGGTCAGTATAAAGATTATTTTCGATTGCTCGAGTGGTATTCCTCACGATTATATAACGAATAATGGTATATTATTCAACGAGCACGAAATGATTGCTATTTTTCACGAGGGTGAAGTTTGCGACACGAGCCGCAGTTGAGTGTCTCACCTGAGTGAAAAATTGTAATTTTGTGCGAGTAGAATACTATACTTTGTCCACGACTTCCTCGAAAAAATTAATAATAATCTACATTTTCAACAATCAAAATAGTTATCAAAAGCGTTGAAATAACATTTTCTGTTTTCACTGGAAACTGCATACTCACGTAAACGTCAACTATTTCACTTGACATCGATTCCATTCCTTTCTTTCACTCTGATGAAAATGAAAGAGATAATTTTGCATTTATTTATATTAATGTTAACAGAATAATATTATTGAAAATAAACGAAGGCATTGAATTTATAGTTATCTCAGTTACATAAAACCTAAAAATCTAATAACAATACTATCGTAACAAATGTCTCAAGTTTGGACATACGTTTTGAGTATGACGCCAGGCAGTGTATAATAAAGCATTATTCACTATAGTGATTAATAGGTATAATTGTACTTTAGGAAGCACACGTATAATGAATGATTTAGTATAGTCGTGGACAAAAAATATTGATTTTTTTTGACAAACGTCAAAACATCGTCAATATGAAAACATTCAATTTTGACATGAGGCGAAACACCAAAACAGGTACTTATATCACGTCGTCAAGGGTATATTCACTTATCAATACGCAGTGGTTATGCAAAATTCAAGGATTCTATTGGCTCATGAATACATGAGTTGTCTTCTTCTTCATGTGCCGTCTCCCTTCAGGAGGTTGGCTATCATCTTTGCTATCTTAATTTTGGACGCTGCAGCCCTAAACAGGTCAGATGACGTGGCCTTAAACCACTTTCGCAGATTTCTAAGCCAGGACATTCTTCTCGCTCCAATGGATCTTTTTACCACTATTTTTCCCTGGATTATGAGGCGTAGAAGTTCGTATTTAGGACCTCTCATGATGTGGCCGAGATATTGCAATTTTCTTTTCTCAACTTCCTGTAGGATTTCCCTTTCTTTTCTCATTCTTCTCAGAACCTCCACGTTGGTCGTATGTTCTGTCCATGGTACTCTCAACATCCTACGGTAGGCCCACATCTCGAACGCTTCTATTTTTCTCTCGCAGTACACATTGAGGGTCCATGTTTCTACACCATACAAGAGAACAGGCAATACGTAGCATTTAAGCATCCGAATTCTCAAGTCCAGGCTGAGGTCGCGACTACAGAGCACCTTTTTGATTTTCACAAATGATGCACGGGCTTTCTCAATGCGGATCTTTATTTCCGAGCAGTAATCCACGGAGCAGTTGACATTTGTACCCAGGTATTCGTACCTCTCTACTCGTTCTAGCGTTTTGCCTTCCACATACAGGTGCTCATTTGGGACTTCAGTTTTGGCGACGATCATGTATTTGGTATTCTTAAAATTGAGTGTTAGCCCATATTCTCGACTAATTGTGATAACAGGAGTTATATAATCATGTTAAATATTACAGACGTGTGACTCAAAGACAGAAAATTCTGGTTTAACATAGGTATATAATTATTAGATGTCTTTAAAGAATACTTGAAACTCCCACCATAAGTACCATATCATAAAAACTATATGTGTGTGATATCGTTAAACAAGACCACGTTAAAATGAGCTTTATTTGGATATATTTATCTTGCTGGCGTTGAGATTTGCGATATTTTCGATTCATATAATCATGTCGGCACTTATCATTTCCGTTAAAGTTCTGAAAGTGAGATATGACACTAAACTCGAGGAGTAACGTAGATGTGTTCTAATGGGTTCGATATAGCTGTCTGTTGTCCGTGAAATGGATTCATTTGGTTTATTACATTCGTTCATCGATGCAATTTTTTTTATATTGGGAACAATATATTACTGATATTAATTTTTACTGACCGTTTAGGCTTAATGAATCAAATATAGCCCATGAATAATTTTGCCACTTGAATACTCATTTTTTAGTCGTATTTTCCTATGAAATACATAATATTGCAGAGTACTTTTTTCATCCGTTTTAGATCACCTAGATCACGATTTACGTAGGTATTTATAATTTACATATAAATATCCTTCCCGGTACATATTGAAATCTCCAGCTGTTCTAGTCACACCAAATCAGCTGAAATTTGGTATCTGAAATGGTTTCCGAGGAAGAAGAAATCTATTAAAATTTGGTTAAATTTTTCCAATCGTCGCCATTTTTATGAAGATATTTCTTTATGGTTTATGAAAACTTGACGAACTCCACTGCTTTTGCAGATTGAGTTAGAGGGTTGAGGTTTGGTATGTTTATTGAGCTTATGTTGTCTTAAGATCCTATGTAGGTTTCAACGGTACTCAAGCTACCTTTATCCGTGGGTGGTAGAGTCACTTCATATCAACTTTCTTGAAACTTTTCATAGTTCTTGACCATTGAGCAAGTAGCGGTTCTTTGTTCTTCTTTTGAATAACCCCTTTAATTGTTGTTTATGATAATTTTGCTTTTTTTGGAAATGATATATCTGAATTCATCGATACTGGCCTACAGTTTCTCATATATATTTATTCAGTACCTCAAGAATAGTACATTTTTGATCTGACGTATCAGTACTACAACTATATACACAGTGGCGTAGCGTGCATTGGAGGGGCCCTGTATCGAAATTAGTTGCGGGGGCTCAAATTAAGGATTTCTCACAAAAATGCTTACATTAAATTAAAGTAAATGTTTATTGATCATAAGTTATCAATTCCTTCTAGAAATTGAGCTAGGAAACAATTCAAATTGAATATACACTTTTCATGCTTGTTTTCGGCGAACTGATTTATTAAATCAACTTAACTGAAGAAGATTTCAGTTTTCTAACCTTTCTGCCTCTATAGACAATAGTGACAAGTATGATAGCCGTTCCTGTCCCATCGAAGTCCTTAGGTAATCTTTTATCAGTTTCAATTTCGAAAAACTTCTTTCGGATGTTGCGGTTGTAACTGTTAAGCTCAAGAATAGAAAGCACGCTTAACCCGGGAAAAAAAGTAATTGCTTTTTTTGACTTTTCTCATTTCTGAAGTGAAAACTCTGTAGGCACGTTAGGAGTCTCTGTAGACCGGGGGCCCCGTATCATTGATACGGCTGATACGGCGGTAGCTACACCCCTTGATATACAGTATACACACAACACACAGTTGGTCGTTAATATCCAGTTATAATAACTTCACTACTATTTAGTGCTTCAATGGTGATAATTCATCGACCATGGAGATGGTGAGGTGACAAGAACCAGCTGAAGATGTTTTATGTAATGCACATCAACTAAATTCATTCTAGAATTCTATCTAGTCACCATAGTTAGACGATGTGAAATATCTTTGTCAACTCTAAAATTTTATCAAAATTTGAAGTATTTGACGGTAGAGGTTATTTGGAATAGGTAACTATTATTTGTAGTTATGTATTGTAATTTGTGATCGATATAAATGAAAGAATATTCAAATAAAATATTCGGTAGCAGCAACCGAAGCTAATATGGCCCGTTATTGGATTCATTACCTCAGTGAATTATCTAGATATCAGAGATTTATTCTATTTCACTGATTATATAACTCATGTATGAATAAGCCAATAGAATCTGTGAAATTTGCATAACTACCGCGTATTGATAAGTGAATATACCCTTGACGACGTGATATAATCGTTTTGGTGTTTCGCCTCGTGTCTAAATGTGAATGTTTTCATACTGACGGTGTTTTGACGTTTGTCAAAAAAAATTTATATTTTTTAGTCGTTATCTAATCGTAAAGAATACTCGAGCAATCGAAAATAATTGATTATACTGACCTCATCACTCGGCGTATTTTCTTAAAACACCACTCGAGCTGCGCTCTCGTGGTGTTTCGCAAAATACGTCTCGTGGCTCGGAAGTATAATCGATTATTTTCGATGCTTTTGTGATATTATAACTGATTATTCTTTTCGTATGATATTCAACCAATCAGAACGATCAATTTAGTTAAGTTACCTTGTATAATTTCGATAATACCTGATTATACATGGAGTAGCTCTACCAATCGAATACAAACAGCACCGTCAAATTTTGACGTTTATCACTAACTGTTCAGAAATGAGTCGATTCGGAGATTTTTACTTAATATACGCAACAAATAATCGTATCAAATACAATGCGTACTTCAAAATAAATATGGTTATACATCTCAAACTTCCTGCATAATTACAAATCGTGTCAGTTTGACGAATAATCCTCCCGCTTCGCGGTTGGATTATTTAAACTGTCAAACTGACACTCTTTGCATTTATGCAACAATTTATCGATGTATAACCTGATTATTTTGAAGTACTTATAGTATTACAACTGATTATATAACTCATGTATGAATGAGCCAATAGAATCCGTGAATTTAGCATAACGTCTGCGTAGTAATAAGTGAATATACCCTTGACGACGTGATATAATCGTTTTGGTGTTTCGCCTCGTGTCTAAATGTGAATGTTTTCATACTGACGGTGTTTTGACGTTTGTCAAAAAAAATTAATATTTTTTATTCGTTATATAATCGTAACGAATACCTCTCGAGCAATCGAAAATAATTGATTATACTGACCTCGTCACTCGAGCTGCACTCTCGTGGTGTTTCGCAAAATATGTCTCGTGGCTCGGAAGTATAATCGATTATTTTCGATGCTCTTGTGATATTATTACTGATTATACATCTTTGTTTCACATGAATGATTTTACCAAGAAATGATTCAAGCATTCCCGGTGAACCTTTAAAGTTGAAAGAATTACTTGTGGTCTCTTCAGCTTGTTCGAGAACATAGTTGAATTGCTTTCTGGCATAACATACAATTCTGTCTCAAGGATATCATGTGACAAAAAGGGAGTTGTTTCATATATTAGTTTATTACCCACCTACTCACGATCTTTATCCGCAACACATGTTTCTTTTATGCAGATAGGTACACAACACTGGAACCACTTTGACTCAATGATGTAAGAAAAACGTTGTTCTATTTCCGTTGAACTCTAACGCAAGTTGCAATGTGCTTCGCAGGAGAAGTAATTAAAATGTAGGACTACTTGTTTATTTCTAAATGCTTATTTAAATTTCATTAGTAGGTACCACGAATGCTTATTAACGGATAACTATAGGGAAATAGGTAAATTCTTTTCCTAATAAATTTTCAATTCCTATATATATATATATATATATATATATATATATATATATATTATATATATATATATATATATATATATATCATATATATGTCATTCTCTTGGTACCACGATGTTGTGTTGTTAGAATTTCGTAATATTTCTAAAAAATCACGTTTAACTTATTTTAAATGATTTCATATAATTTAGTACAGTTTAATAATTTTATGGTTTGTCACATTAGTTTTGTGTTTTGTCCGTTGTGGAAGTTAGCTTATTTTATAACCTCAAACATTCGAGTCCTGATGAAGGCTTAAATAGAAGCCGAAACGTTGACAAAGAATATAAGAAGTACACTTTTATCAGCCTTTAATTCATCCGTTTAACTCATTATTCTATTTGATATATATATATATATATATATATATATATATATATATATATATATATATATGTATATATTATATATATATATATATTATATATATACATATATATAATATATATATATATATATATATATATATATATATATATATATTATATATATATATATATATATATATATATATATATATATATATATATATATATGAAAAACTTGGTTCTCGGAATGAACCGCGTAAAAGATTTGAAAAATCTCGACGTTTCGGCTCCTTTTGCGAAGCCATCTTCAGGAAAATTGGAAGGAAAATAATTCAGATACGTGGCCTCAATCTGCCTACTCCACGAATCGAATTAGGAGGAATCGGAAACAATACGATTGCGTGGTCACAACCTGCCTACTCCATCAACCGTACTGCTTACTGTCAACTATGAAGTCTCAACCTGCCTACTCTTCAGAGTCAACTGACGGGCCGATCGTCGTGTGGCCGTATTTATAGGCGAGGGGGGCGGGTACTCCAGTGACGTAGTTATTGACGTAGTTATTGACGTAGTATTGACGTCAATAGGGTATTCGCGCACGGTATCAGTGCGGGATGCACTCTGATTGGGTGTCACACCGTGCGCGAATACCCTATTGACGTCAATACTACGTCAATAACTACGTCAATAACTACGTCACTGGAGTACCTGCCCCCCTCGCCTATAAATACGGCCACACGACGATCGGCCCGTCAGTTGACTCTGAAGAGTAGGCAGGTTGAGACTTCAGAGTTGACAGTAAGCAGTACGGTTGGTGGAGTAGGCAGGTTGTGACCACGCAATCGTATTGTTTCCGATTCCTCCTAATTCGATTCGTGGAGTAGGCAGATTGAGGCCACGTATCTGAATTATTTTCCTTCCAATTTTTCTGAAGATGGCTTCGCAAAAGGAGCCGAAACGTCGAGATTTTTCAAATCTTTTACGCGGTTCATTCCGAGAACCAAGTTTTTCAAATACTTCCGACCGCGGAAATCTTTCTGAACATATATATATATATATATATATATATATATATATATATATATATATATATATATATATATATATATATATATATATATATATATATATATATATATATATATATAAATATAAATATATATATATATATATATATATATATATATATATATATATATATATATATATATATATATATATATATATATACAGGATGGCCCACCCCATTCCCCTCGGTGGTTCTTTGAGAAATGAAAAGAGTGGGGAAAAACATTTTGGACAGTCGTATGTGGGTCCATGAGGACCATATTCCAAAATTATTTTCAAATATACATATTGACTCAAAAGGAAGGTACATACCAAAGTTATAATATTTCTTATGAAAAACCCTATATATTTTCATATGTTTAAATACTATAGACCAAATAAAGGTAAGTTATATTTCCTATACCTAAAACTCTATCGCAGCGAGATGCATTAGAAAAGCAGGTTTTCAAAACGTATCCAGTTTGAAAAATTAATTAATTCAATTATGATTTTGGTTTCAAGTCCAAAAAAACAAAAATTGCGCACTCTATCGTGTAAACAATATGTATTTCCTCCTCGGAGGAGTCAACCCCCAACCAATTTATATCAAAATGAATTACATGCAAGATATCTTACGAAACTACCTATATACAAAGTTTCAACACTACGGTCCAAAAATTGCGCCTTCTATCGTGTAAACAAGATTTACTTCCTATCCTGGGGGGTCAACCTCCCAAGCAATTCCTACCAATATGTCATACGAAACTACCTAGTCACAAACTCTCAATCATATTGCTCCAAAATTACGTGATTTGTCATATAAACATTATTCATTTCTTCCCCCAGGAGGTCAACCCCCCCCCAACCAATTTAAACCAAAACCAATCCCATCCAAAATATCTTTCGAAAAACCCTACTTACAAACTTTCAACCCTATTACTCCAAAATTGCGAGCTCTCAACCCTATTGCTACGAAATTGCGCCATTTATCCTTTTTGAACAAGATTTATTTCCCCCCAGGGGGTCAACCCCCCAACCAATTCGAACCAAAAAAAATCCCATTCAAGATATTATACGAAACTACCAATTTACGAACTCTCAACCCTATGGCTACAAAATTGCGCTATTTATCCTGTAAACAAGATTTATTAAACAGATTTTAAAAATACTTCTCGTGGAGAAACCATAATGAAAAGTGTTATACGAGATATTGCATCATATTTACTTAGTTCTTTACAAGAAACGCCCTCTCTCTATATGTCAGTCAAAGTACTACATATAGCTTGTCGACACCTCGGTTGCTCAACGCATCCGTTGCTGCTTTAGACTCTATCAAATCATATGCTTTTTCAAACTGTTGGAAGGTTAATGCTAGAAGTAGTTGGTATTCGTTGTTCGACTTATGAAAACCTTGACCGTATGAATATGGATAATTGTACTTAAGCCATTCCGGAATACAGCTTCGTTCGCTAATATAAAGATGCTCTAAGTCATGCATAGCAAGTCACTGAAGATGTCCATGGACTTCCTATGGTACTTCCAAAACTCCTAGATCCTCCGAGACTTAGAACTGTAGAGTGTGATCGAGTTTATCAGAACAACAATCACTAAAATATACGATGACTTGCCAATGAATATAAACCCCTTTTTTGCTAGGAAACTATAAAAAGTGCAGATCATGAAAATAAAAGAGAATTGTGCTTCGAAAAGGCAAGAACAAGATTTGATCTGAGTTTTTTTCAACCTGTCAGTTTGACAGCGAAGTCGACGCGAAAATTTATATTGTTATATTCTCAAGTTGGCTAAGACATATCAATCAATGTAGACAGAAGAAACTAATAGAATATATTTGTGAAAAAAGCACTCAATAGTCCAATTGTAACATAATTTAATAATTGTAAAAGTTTGATATACTCTGACCGAAAGATTGTGCATATTTCATTTTTACTCGTTACTTATGTACTTAATTTATGTTTTAGATACAACTATTCAACTTCACCGCTGTGAGTATTCATAATTTATATAGGCGAAGAGATTAAAATTTAACTCCATAACATATACGTTTTTATATGAGAACAAATGCTGCTTATGTTCTTGATTCAATTTTGATTTTATTTCATTTGTTGTATCGATTCCACCACAGATTTCAATTCATAGGCAGTCCACTAGTTTTAATGTTTTTCCTCAGCTAATAGTTTACGATTCATTCATTGAAAATATAAATTCGGAAAACGCAAGGAAAATATTAATATTTTATGCAAGACTTTAATTAGTGTTATAGCTAGTCGAGTATTTGAATTACATATAGTAATTTGTTTACCAAAGTATCACAATGAAGAAATATCCCATCATCTTTAATGGCAAACAATCTGGAAGTTAAAATCAGATTCATCATAAATAGAGTCGTCTTACTCGCTCTCCCTTTTCTTGTTTTACTCCTTCCTTTGCCCCTGACATGCCAAGGCTCTAGAGAAGGGGTGGGCAAAGTATGACCCGCGGGCTAACTCCGGTTCGAGAAGACCTTTCATCCGACCGGCCAACATACCTCCTAGCGATGGACCAAGGAAATTATATTTTGAAAGCATCATCGACACAAATAGGATAGATAAAAACAACACATGCGAAATTATTAGAATAGTCGCGTAGTTCATGTAAACGAAAAATGAAGAGAACTTCCGAATGAATAGTAGGAAATGGAATAATTTTGAAACACTCGTCATTAAGGATTGGTCCCCCAATTCAGCTTCATCTCGGATCTGGTCTGCAATATTTCATTTCGAATACAACTAATCAATTTTTAAAGTTTGCTTGGGGTTAACTGAATTAATTAAAAATGTTGCTTGTTTTTGTTTTGAACTATGGAGAAGGCCATTTAACTCACTTTCCGCAATTATATTCTTGGTAACAGTTTGTGAGAAAATATCCCCTTAAATTCATCTGCAAATTATTGTTGCCATACAGCCTCCATATGAAATAACTTTTCTTGAATTTTACAAATCTTTGCTTTCATAGTCAACCGGTCTATACTTTTAAGTTGTGTTAAATTTGAACTGTGTTATATTAGAACTGTGTTATATTTTAACTAAGTTGAATTTTAACTATGTTATATTTGATCAGTGTTATATTTGAACTCTTTGAATGTACTGGTTAGGATGCATTGTTAAATAATTGCTGACTGATGACAGAGTAGTCAAGGTCATTTGCAGCGACAACGCTGTTTTTGAATAAAAAAAAAATGCGAAATTTGAGAAAGTTATGTATCATGTCCTGAATATTACGGCAATTTTTGCGTCTCTTATGCCCGATTTTACCAACAAGATGTGACGAAGTTCCTAACTAAGTAATTCCTACGATAGGAAATACCTAAATCCGATACCTACCTAAATCAATTTTCACCAACCCAAGAAATCCTTAGTGTAAAGAAATACCTTGTTAAAACCTTGATTTGGAAAGTTTTGTACATATAGTTGGTACCACTGTTTGATACTATACTGTAAATTCGACAAAGGATATTAAGAAGAAGAGAAAAAATTCTATCGCAGCGAGCTGCATTAGAAGAGCAGGTTTTCATAACGTATCCAGTTTAAAAAATATATTCAATAAATTTTGATTTTTTTTCCGAATTCAAAGAAAAATACGCCCTCTGATGTGTGAGCAATATTTGTTTCCTCCTCGGGGGATCAACCTCCAAACCAATTCGTACTAAAACCAATCACATCCAAGGTAACATACAAAACTACGTACTTACAAACTTTCAACGCCATTTCCATAAAGTTGCGCCTTTTATCGTGTAAAAATTACTTATTTCCTCCTCCGGGGTGTCCTCCAAACAATTCATATAGAAATAAATACCATCCAAGATATCGTACGAAACTACCTACCTACAAAGTTTCAACCCTATGGTACCAAAATTGCGCCTTTTATCATGTAAAAAAGACTTATTTCCCTGGGGGGTCAACCCCCCAACCAATTCGCATTAAAACATATCCCATTCAATATATCATACGAAAGCACCTACACACAAACTTTCGATCCTATTGCTCCAAAATTACGCCCTTTATCATGTAAACAAGATTTATTTCTTCCCCCAGGGGGTCAACCCCCCAACCAGTTCTAACAAAAACCAGTTCCATCCAAGATATCTTTCGAAGATACCTACCTACAAACTTTCAACCCTATCACTCCAAAATTGCGACCTTTATCATGTAAACAAGATTTATTTCTTCCCCCAGATGATCAACCCCCCAACCAATTCAAACCAAAACCCTATCCCATTCAAGATATAATACAAAACATTGAGTTTTTGGTGCCAAATATCATAAAAACTCATGAAACGAAAACCTATCTTGGTCCTAGGTCGAACTTTGCTAATCGCACCCATTTCAATAAGCAGATTTTCAAAGTGAAAACCTGCTGAAAATGATAGAAATTTAATAATTTTATTATATTTCTATGGAAATGACCCCAAATTTGATGTGCAATTAACAACTAAACAATTTGAGGTTAAGCATATCCTAAATACTCTAGGCTGACCTAACAAGCTATCCTAACGTTAGGCATTTCCTAGCGTCCTTAGGCATTACTTAACGCGTGGTGAAACGCAAATTGCACTTGGGAATTCCTATATCTGATTTAAATATTGCCTAACTTTAGGAATTAGTTGGTGAAATCGGGCATGTATGTTGTAAAAAGAGGGTCTCTACCATCAAGTGAAGAATTTCTTCCGAATAAAACAATTTGTTCTTGTAGTTGAAAGTATTAATCGGCTGGGTGTTCAAATATAAGCAAAATTCTTTTTTATAAAGTAGGTAATTAAGTTTCTAACTTTGTCATTGATAACTAAAATTGGATAATTTGAAAACAAAATAAATCTTATTGTACCAAATGATGTAAAGTTTGGTATCTGCTGTTTGACAAATTGTTTCAGGTTTTCGCTGCCAGTTGATGAAATAGTGTTGTCCTGGTTAGGATTTACCTGAAGACAGTTATTGGTTGGAATTTCTTGCTAACGTTTCGCTAGCATGAGTGGCGATTTACATCCAGAATCGGAGATGGAACGACCTCTGAAGAAGCTCGCCACTCGTAGCTAGCTAGAAAAAATTCCAACCGAGGACGGCCTTTGAACCCGAACCATGACAACACAATAGTTGATCTGCGGTTTTCTTGAGGCTGAACAAAATTGTCAAAATTTGGGTATATTCAGTCAAAATTTTGATATTTCCAAACATTATGGAAGAAGTGACCTATCGGTAAACCTGTGAAAGATGTGGGAATTAAGAATATACGGAGCTAACAGAAACCTAAATATCAGGTTTTTGTTAGCTCCGTATACCCTTCATTCTCTCTCCAAAAAGTTGAATGGTTGAATATTTGTACTTCTTCTGAGTTGATGCTGGAGAAGTAGTTTTGGTGGTATAAATTTTTTCTCAAGTTAATCTGTCAACATTGACTTTTATGTCGGATGAAGAAATTCCAACAGATTTTGACTTCACATTCTTCATTTTGGAGAACAACTGCTCACAGATTTAAGTACTGCTAAACTGGAACGCTGTCAACAGAGCATGACATCTGATTGTTTGAAATTGAATTTTTTCAACAAAAAATGCATAAAAAGAAAGATAATTTATATATATATATATATATATATATATATATATATATATATATATATTAATATATATATTTATATATTTAATATTATATATATATATATATATATATATATATATATATATATATATATATATATATATATATATATATATATATATATATATATATATATATATATATATATATATATATATATATATTGATTATCAAAACGAGAGTAATCCTCTAAAATGAACTTATGTCAAATTTTATATAATTTTATTCTCTCAATTCTGTTTTTTTGTTTTTTCAATTTGTTTGAAATTTTTCAGGTAATGGGGGCGTTCCTTCGAGACAGAGCGGTGAGATATTATTCAATTTTACTCATATTTTAACTGTAGAATTTCATATTTTAAAGTCTTTTGATATATCTAGTTCACTTGTTTATTGTATTTATTGTAGATCATTGATTTTAAATGAAACTACTGGAATCCTCCGAAACGTAGAGATGAAATAACAAACCGTAGTAATCTATTATCTGAAAAATTTCCAAAGACAGGTAATGTATAAATATATATATATATATATATATATATATATATATATATATATATATATATATATATATATATATATATATATATATATATATATGTGTATATATATATATATATAACCTTTTGATAATTATTAGCAATAACAGGCTTATTGAATCTCAAAAAACTCGATTTTATTAAAAAGTTGACGTTTCGCCACGACATTCGTGGCTTTATCAAAACTTTTGAAAAAATTGAAATTTCTTTGACATTTATTGATTTGAAAAAATTTGAATAGAATAAGACTACTATGTCTCACTAAAATTTTTTTCGGCTGTGGCCGTTCTTTGTTATTTATTACGTGCTATTCAGTCCAATATTAACATTCAAATCCGTTTTTATTAGATGGTAAGGGAAACCACAGAAACCTTTACCCACGTAATGTTCGAAATAGGTTCAAATTATTTTGATTTTGAAAAGTCAAAGAATAGGGTACTATTTATCTTGTTTTCAAAAATTTCTCATTGCGGCTGTGGACGTGTTCAGTTATTAATTACGTGCTATTTAGTCCAATATCAACAGACAGGTCCGTTGATATTAGATGGGAAGGGAACCCCAGAAACCTTCACCCACGTAATGCACAAAATAGGTCTAAAATATTTGATTGTTGTCTTTAAAAAGACATTACTTTTAATTTTGGAGATCACATTTTCTAAAGTATACTTTCTTTTTAGAAAAATTGGAAATTCTAGATGTTTAGATTTTGTCTAAGAAGATGAGTTGTTAAGGTTAGAGTTTGTTTGTTTTGATTTATGTTGTTTCTTCGAAAAATTGAAGAATTAAATTTGCGTATATTGAACTCAAATGTTTGATATCTGTTCTATCATTTACGACTTTATTTAAATTTTTTTGAATATGTAACATTTCTAAAATTTCTCTGCGTTTTTGATCTTTTTCTATTTCTAAAATTTTCGTGCTATTAAAGTTGAAAGTATGATTCTCATTGTTTTTATGTTTTATTAGTGCTGTGGTTTGTGTTCTGGTATATTTGTGTGCTTTTAGTCTTTCTTCTAAATTTTGAAAAGTTTGTCCTATATATGATTTATTACAATTATTACAGGGTATACTATAAACAACATGAGATTTTTGCAGAAGAGGTGTTTTACTTTTTTTTTTGTATATATATATATATATATATATATATATATATATATATATATATATATATATATATATATATATATATATATACTGAAGAGTGTCCAAAATTGTAGAGCTACTCTCATTCAGTCCACTCGGAGTTGATATCTACAGCTTCCTTCTGCGTTTCCTTGTTTGGAATTGCGAAACTTTTGAAATGCCTTCCGGAGTTATTCCACTTTCCTTCCCATTCTGCCACCTACTACCAACCATCCGGCAGTTATTGCTTTAATTAAAATGACGCTCTTAATATTTTTCAATTTCGGTCGGAATTAAACGGCAAGTTCCTATGAAAAAATGGAGAGAGCACTCACATTTTACGAGCGCTTCCTTCCACAGTGCCTCTTTTAATTGAAAACATTGTTTCTCTTGCGGTCGCTCTTTCAAGTAATTAACGAATGGGAAAACTCTTGATTGAGTAACACCGATTGTATCGCCTTCTTGAATTGAGAGAACCCTCTTTCATTCGAAGGATTGTCTAAAATGGCGCCTCTTTTACAATTGGATCGGGAAAAGGATGAATGCTCACAAATTCATAACTTGAATACTATAGGATGCTCCTTTAGAACCCGCTTTCATCGAAATTTTCAACTGAATGTTTTCTAATGAATAAAATTTATTTCGAATGATTTTGATTATAGTTATTGCTAATTAAAACTTTTTTCTTCACTATTACCGCATAGTGCTTCTGATTCTTGGGGACACTAACTGAATATATTCAATGTTACTGTATTTTGTGCATTCTATACTTTGAGCTCAATGAATTTCAATATAATCATAATTACGTGCAATACGCAAAGGTATTCAAAAATCTGAAAATTAAGTATATAATCAGTTATAATATCACAAGAGCATCGAGAATAATCGAACATCCACGAGAGAGCAGCTCGAGTGATGTTTTAAGAAAATACGTCGAGTGACGAAGTCAGTATAACGATTATTTTCGATTGCTCGAGTGGTATTCGTTATGATTATATAACGAATAGAAAATATTAATTTTTTTTTGACAAACGTCAAAACATCGTCAATATGAAAACATTATTTAACGAGAATAAATTTGGTTCTAGAAGAGGGAGGAGTACACTGGATGCAGTTCTGTGTTTTATTGAACACACCTTGAAATGCTTTGAGAGTGGGGAGTTTTCCCTTTCCCTTTTTATGGACCTTGCAAAGGCTTTCGACTGTGTGGAGCACATCATCCTCCTTGATAAGCTTAATGCTTATGGTTTTCCTACAAATAGTCGTGCTCTCATGGCGTCATATCTTTCTAATAGATATCAAACGGTTTATAATAACGATAACTGGTCATGTAAACAATTTGTCAAAATGGGGGTACCCCAAGGTTCCGTTTTAGGACCAATTTCATTCTTGATATTCATAAATGGCCTTCCGATATATTTGAATAACTTTAATACCATTCTGTTTGCCGACGACAGAACGATCTCTATAACATCAAATGATTTTGCTGCTGTCTTAGAGGGGGGTGTCGCTGCACAGTCGAGAGCGGTTGAGTGGTTCACATCGAACAAGCTTTTGCCTAATGAACTGAAGACGGTAAAATTACTCTTCACCCTAAAAAATAATGTTCCTGTTGATATGGCTGATAATGCTAGATTCTTGGGGGTATATCTTGATTCCTCTCTTCGCTGGGATGTACACACCGGCCACTTGGCCTCTAAATTAACGAAAAACATTTTCTTATTGAAATCGATGTCAAGTCGTTTGTCGGTTAGCATCTTAAAAACTGCCTATTTTTCCCTGATTGAGTCCATCTTGAGATATTCTTTGTTAGCGTCGGGCTACTGTTCTACACGCACCAGTATTTTCTCTCTTCAAAGGCTTGATTATCGTGAAAAATGCAGACATGCATTTATTGAAAACAAAATTTTGACTCTTCCCTGCCTCTATATCCTAGAGGCTCTGATATATGTGCATGAAAATAAGGGTATGTTTAATCAGAATAAAGATTTCCACGACTATCCTACAAGAGCCAGAGAAATGATTCGAAATGATTATTGTAGGCTATCCAGAACTCAGAAAGGACCTTTTTATTCATCTAAGAAATTATACAATAAAGTCCCGGAAGAGATAAAACGCCTTTCTCCTATTAAATTCAAGACTATCATTAAGAAATTTCTGATTGAAAGAGCCTTTTATGAGTTTGAAGAGTTTCTTTTCTGCGACTTTGGATGACTGTCTCTACCTTGTGGGTATTTTTTATCTTTTTCTGTTGTTCCTGTGATTACTGTATTTTAACTTTGAAATTGTATTTTATTTTAAATATATTTCTAATTGACGAGTGTAAACAAATGGAAAATGTAAAGCATGAATAAATATTACTGTTACTATTACTATTAATACTATTCACATTTTGACACGAGGCGAAACACCAAAACGATTATATCACGTCTTCAAGGGTATATTCACTTATCAATACACAGTAGTTATGCAAAATTCACGGATTCTATTGGCTTATTCATACATTAGTTATAAAATCTTTATCAAAACTACTTAATCTATTAGGTTTTTATATTTTAATAGACTTAGGAACAGAGATTAATATGATTGTAACAAGTTGGTACCAGCTCTAGACGTTACTTAAATAGTCGATCAAACCATGATTATCAAACCAATCTCATAAGAGCAATGAAATCTAAGATTATGAGAATCTTACATGATTCTCTCCATAGAAGTGATACAAATGGTCAATGTGAAACTCACAAGTAAAGAGGATGCACCTTTGTTCAGATGGGGCAAACTGGTGAAGACACGCTTACAATTAAGAGTATTTATTCCAAAATTGAGCATCCGATACCATCAATCCATAGGTCCAATGCAGTATACAAGATAAAATGCTGTGACAGTGATTGCATTTAGGTTGATAACGAGGAGAATAACCTCACATAGAAGTGACATTAGAACAAGTAATAATACCGGTGTCCAATGAATATTTTACAGGATTTTTGTCCAAACTTTTAGGTAGCTACTAAAGGTATACTAACATCATTTAGGTAGCCAATAACCTATAAAGCAACATGCGGACGAGCGTTGACCTGCATAAATAAAAAATTTGGTCCACCAAACGAAGCTATAGGTATCCAGTATTCAGCAATAATATTTTCCAGAAAATATTGGGCATTCATAAACCTCGTACGTAAAGTGACCTACTCCGTATGAGCGTCGAAGCCAATTTCTTCCCAAAACTTTTTGTTCACGAAAAAAAGGTACCTATATTTGAAGAAATATTGCCGGTTGCGGATCTTTCTTCTGGCCTTTGCTAGACACGATCACGTCCATCTGGTGCTTTAAGGCTAACTCTAGTTTCATCACAGAACAAAATCTGTTTCCAATCATTGACAGTCCAATTCTGATGTAGTCTAGCCAAACATACTCTCTGAATTCCATGTTCTTTGGAGAGCAAAGGCAAATGCATTTTTTCAACAGATTGCTGGTGAATCTCCAGTCTCTGAGAGCACATTAACCAGTTTATTTAGTGCAACGTTTTCGCCCTTAAGCTGGTTTATTATTGTACGATCTCGTTTCATTATGTCGTCTTAGTATGCTTCTGATATTGGAATGATGTCTCCTTAATGAACTTGCAATGTATCGCATTGAATATCCATAATCCACGAAAGTCCATGTTTTCAATGCCTCTTTCACTTACACATATCTTTGACGGTTCATTTTTTTAATTTGCTTTATTCGAAATGAACTTCCAAACATGCATGTGATGAAAACAGTTCCCATCGAAAGATGGCTCCTCCCACACAATTTGCTTCAATCTCTACTTTATGAGAACATTTGAATTTGGTCTAAAACGTCTAATTTATTCTGAATGTCGAATCAAGGCACTAATTATCTCACATGACAACTTCAAGAGTCAAACAGATTTAGGCCTATTTGTTTTACATTTAGGGTATTAAGTCTTATGACTACATACATATTTTATTCACAAATTTAAGTGGTGTATTAGTTTTATCCAGGTATGTATATGTATATATGCAACAGAATTAATAAACGTGCATATATGCTGCAGTTTGCTGATGACATAGTGATCACTTCCTATGGAAATTCTTAAAATGAAGCAGTCAATACACTTCAGGACCTGACAAACAAACCTCGGCTTGAATGAAGAAGTATATAATCAAATCAGAACCACAGGAATCAGTTTTTATGCTCTTCCATCACAAACTGAAGGATACCTCATCAATGCTGCAGGTTGGCAAATGTCAAAATCTACCAAGCCAATACTGTGAAATATTTAAGAATTGAAATGTATCAGAAATTGAGCTTCAAACTGCATGTAATATGTGTTTAAGAAAATTACCAAAGCTAGAGCAACCCACTTCCGCTCCATCATTTACAAAGACCAAGATATGGACACCAAAACAGCAAGTAAAATTTACAAAATGATATGTAGACCAATCTTAGAATATGGCCATCAGTTATATTAGACTTGAAGCAGCAGTTCATTTAAAAGCATAATGGCCGGAGAAACAACAAGTTTGAGAAGAATAAAAAAGATTAGAAATTCTAATAACTTCCTATACAAACCGTCGAACGAGATACTTCACTAAAAAACAGAGATTGCACCTATAAAATCTAGTATTAAAAGGCTTGATGAAAAATTTGTCAAGAAAGCTCTTAATAATGGAATTATTCTTCCTTTACTTCTACAATTTAATGAGGAGCAGACTAACAAACGAAAAATTCCTACTAAAGCCTTGTTCTATTGTTCAATGAAATCTTATGAGTAAAACACTTGTTTAAAAAAATGCTTTTTACTGAAGATATGTTTTCGAATTTATTATTAGTTCTGTGAATACAATGATAAATGTTATTGTGATAAATTTTAATATATAACAGACAAGAATACTTCGGTCAATAGCCATTTGGAGGGATCAAATGAACTGTTTCAAACAAATAAATAATATATGTATACATATATATATATATATATATATATATATATATATATATATATATATATATATATATATATATATATATATATATATATATATATATATATATATATTATATACATATTATTATATATACATATATAATATATAAATATATACATATATATATATATATATATATATATATATATATATATATATATATATATATACGCAGATGAACTTTGCAGCACGAGCTGCAAGCGAATGCTGTAATTCATCAAGTGAGTTATGGCCATTACCGCAAGTTGAATACTATACTTTATCTACGACTATAACAATAAATACTAAGATTCAAATACGAATTCACAATAATTAGGTAGTATTAACTTAATTTGAAAACGTCAGAATTATTCAAGTGACATTAGCAGATGAGTGACAGTCGATCTTACTTGGGATCTTAGTAGACTACTCACGCTGTTAGGTAATATATACTATTAATTGCTAGAACGCAGTTGAATAATGAATATATTATTCAATAGGAGTAGATAAAAACTTTCATCAATAATTTATTATGGAATTCGACTTTGGTGTTAAGTTACGTTCTTAAAAATACTGTTTTATACAAGTAGCTCTCATATGCGACTAACTTTCTATCACGAATCATCAACAAAATAATAATTTTCTCAAAAAAATGAGAATAACTGCTCATCATTTCTGTTATATTTGATGCGAATTTGACGTATCTTCAAGCATGTAGGATAAGAATTCATTTAAGTGGATTTTTTAAGTATTAAAATGATACCAAACTCATATTAGAGCTACTGTTATAAAACAGTTTAGTCGAAGTTCTGAATTTTTTAGTATTCCAGAATTTTTGTAATTATCAAAAAAATGGAAAGTTGCAATAGAACGTTCAAATTAGAGATTTAGGTGTAAAATCGAAAAAAAAACAACTTTTCCATTCAAAATTTTTTGAAATTCGAATAAACAAGACAATTTTCAGGAAGTACTTTGCGAAAATATTACCTTTGAAAGGTAGCAAAAGTCACGTGACTACATCCCAGTCATCTTTCATATTTTTTCAAGTACAACAAAGGCCAAAGTCGAATTTCACAATAAATTATCAATAAAAGTTTTTCCCATATGATGCGAACTTTATGAGGGACACTGTGTATACACTTGTGAATTTGTAAATATATACAACCAATTTATATTCCACACTAACACTATTCACGACTGAAGTTATAATATACGAAACTAAGGTTTAGTCTTCGATATGGGACAAAAATAAAACTGAAGAATATAGGTACTGTACAGAAATCTTTGTTTTCCACGTTTTAGACTGCTGTAGATTGATCTGACGGAATGTCCATCGACAAATGGGATTGAGATCTCTATAGACTAATTCCGACTAATTGACAGGTTGTGTTCAATCGCTGTGTTACACGGATATAGGTAATTAATGTCAGGACCCGTGTTCTAATACAGAGATCCCTGTCTCAGCCTCTCTCTGATTTTGCTATTAGATTGAGTTTCGTGTTACGTTACATGTGTTCGATTCAAGTCTATTGCACCATGTGCCATCAAATTAAACTATGTTCACGTAAAATTATTGCTTCATTTCAGGAATTGTGTGTGTTTTGGCTATATGTTCGTATTCAAAGCAAACCGACTGCTTTCTGTCCTATATATACTAGGTGGTCATTGATAAATTAAGTATATATATATATATATATATATATATATATATATATATATATATATATATATATATTATAATAGATAATAATAAATAAATATAATAATTATGAAAAGAATAATATATATTCAATTCACGAAGTCATTGTGAATCTGAGATTCAATTCTTTAATTTTTCTAAGAAACAACATAAATCAAAAGAAAATAATTCAACAAACAAATTTTAACCACAAAACCTCATCTTCTTAGACAAAATCTAAACATCTAGAATTCTAAATTTTTCTAAAAAGAAAGTATGTCTTTTTAAAGACAAATCCAATATTCAAATATTTTAAACCTATTTTGTACATTACGTGGGTGAAGGTTTCTGTGGTTCCCTTCCCATCTAATATCAACAGATCTGACCGTTGATATTGGTCTAAATAGCACGTAATTAATAACTGAAGACGGCCACAGCCGTAATAAAAAAAAAATTGAAAAAAGATAAACAGTACCTACCTTATTCTTTGACTTTCTCAATCAAAATAATTTGAACCTATTTCGAACATTACGTGGGTAAAGGTTTCTGTGGTTACCTTTACCATCTAATAATAACAGATGAATATTAATATTGGACTGAATAGCACGTAATAAATAACAGAGAACGGCCACAGCCGAAAAACTTTTTGATGAAACATAGTATTATCTTTTAACTATTCAAATTTTTTCAAATCAATAAATGTCAAAGAGTTTTCAAATTTTTCAAAAGTTTTGAAAAAGCTACGAATGTCGTGGCAAAACGTCAACTTATCAATAAAATCGAGTTTTTTTGAGATTCACCCTGTTATTGCTAATAATTATCGAAAAGTTATATATATATTTATATATATATATATATATATATATATATATATATATATATATATATATATATATATATATATATATATATATATATATATATATATATAGTGGGTTCGGTTAACTAAAAATTCTATCAAAATATTTCACATCTGGCAACCACTGCGCTCTTTTGGATTCTGATAGTACATGGGTAGGCGCGTTAAAAAAGACCGGGACACAAATTTTTCTGGACCTCTTGTGGCGTTGATGATGTAATCAATATGGCCGCCATAGTTTTGTAACACGCTTTTAAATTTCCCTGTATAACTCGGATATTTGTTAGAATATGAACCGATAGTATGAGTGATTATTAATGAGCAGAAAATGCGCTTTTCAACGGTATAAGTGACATTATTTACAGCTCTGTAATTATAGAAATGATTGTAATATAATCATTTTTTTGATTAAATTTTGGTTTTTGTCGAAACATTTTGCTAAATATCTCGAAACCTGTTGCATATAGCTGAAAATTGGAAAAAATACTTTTTGTTTGTCAATAAATTAGCTTTCAAACGGTGTACCTGACTTTTATTTTATCACAAACAGTTACTGAAAATGTGCCAGAACAGTGTAGCATTGCACAGTTATGGCATCAATGTACACAATTTGTATGGGTTCAGTAAAGTGAGCGGCTTTATGACTGTTTAAGTAGGGAATGTAATTATTTTAATTTTTGGTATATATCAAATAATTTGCTTCTTGTTCAAGGCAATTGGCACTTTCTTTTTCGTTTTAAAATCAGTGACATGAGGACATCTAAGATAACTGCAAGATACGCTTCAATCATTAGGTACAAGAATGAGAAATAAGAGAATCTATAATAAAATATTATTATAAATTAATATGCAAATTAAGTATGCATAAATAAATATATAAATATATATATATATATATATATATATATATATATATATATATATATATATATATAAAAATATATATATATATATATATATATATATATATATATATATATATATATATATATATATATATAATTATATTGTAAAATACACTGATATTCAAAGAAAATAATAATATGCAATAATATTTAATGGGAAGGAAAACTAAAAATTCTTCTTGTGATTAACGATCACTGTCGGAGCACTGTCCTTCACATACACAAAGTTTTTTACATCGTTTTCCCATTTTAACACATTTACAAGATGTGCATCTCTTCTCGCAAGACAGTCTTTCGGCCTTTTGACTGTCATATTTGTTCTTGCAAGATTTGTGATATTTTGCTTCACGGGCTACAAGTGTCTGTAAAATACCATTTCCATCGTCCAACTAATTCAAGTTTCTAATAGCGCTTGGAAGCTCACCATGTTCTGCAAAAACCTTTAAGATTCTTCGCCGTTGTTAAATAACCTTCATACTTCGGAATTATTAGGCGCTCTTTGAAATGCTTTTGGCATAGCAAACACAGGTCCCCTACAAACGGAGCTAACACTGGTATAGTTGTAGCATCAACCAATTCATGTTTCCTCTTAGTTGACATGATAGGGTAATTTTTTTCGATATGGTCGACTCAATAGACCGGGAGATGGTGACACAAAGTGTTAGGTCATTTGTACCAGTATGGCGGTTCTTCAGGGTTGTAATTGCGTAAAGGCAAAAAGGAAAATGATGGACATAGTGCTAGTATCGGCGGCCCAATCGCGTGGGCGTTAATCGAACGCGTCGGATAATAATTTTTGCATAGCTAATCATCGTCGAGTAGCCATTCACGAAAATCACCTTGCCATACTTTTCCGACAGTTCCCAATGGCCGCCATACCACTGCAAAGGAGTAATTTTTTTTCCAAACGATTTGTACCAGTATTGCATTTGAATTTTTGGAAAGTATTTGACAAAATGTTACCGTTATTATTTTTCCCATACTTCTAGTAGGGAGAAAAATTGCTGCCATACTTGAAATACTTATTTATTTGACACGTTTTAAAAATGCGACTGTAAAATCATTTTTTACATCATGGCATCATTGTATTCTCTTTGTTTGGATGCAATTGTACCTAAAAAAAATTATTATAGATTGTAACCATGGGGCGGGCGACTGTCGGACTTGAGCTAAAAAGGGAAAAAAAATGTTGACGATTTGTACCAGTATGGCATTTGGAATTTTGTAAATTATACGATAAAATGTGACCATTATTATATTTGCCATACTTCTAGTAGAGGGAAAAAGTGGCGCCATAGTGGTACAAATCGTTCGAATTACGAATAAAATCTTTTTTTGAAAGAATATTGTTCACATTCGCCACCTCCCACAGGTATGTCATTATCAGACTTCTATTTTTAATCATACAGTGTACTGTTAAAAAAAGTTTCAGGGTGGTACAAATCGTTTGGCGAAAAAAAAAATTACTCCTTTGCAGTGGTATGGCGGCCATTGGTAACTGTCGGAAAAGTATGGCAAGGTGATTTTCGTGAATGGCTACTCGACGATGATTAGCTATGCAGAAATTAACCTGGTACAAATGGTTGAATTGTTTTATTTAAATTAAAGTATTCGCGTCGGTATGGCGGGCTGTAAGTCACACCCGAGAAGTATGGCATTACGCTACCGCCTACTTCTTTTTTTTTCGACTATCTGAAAATACAAGCATTTTTGTGGAACAAATCATTCGACAATCGTTATTTATCCAACGAGTTCGATTAACGCCCACGCGATTGGGCCGCCGGTACCAGCACTATGACCATCATTTTCCTTTTTGCCTTTACGTAATTAGACCCCTGAAGAACCGCCATACTGGTACAAATGACCTAATATTTTGTGTCACCATCTCCCGGTCTATAAGTAATAGGTAGCTTTTTTATACAATGACGTTTCTCATACATTATCTGACTTAATAAGGACATATCTGACATTTCAAGATAGTATTTGAAATCTTACATTGCTACTATAACTGTGCAATGCTACACTGTTTTGGCACATTTTCAGTAACTGTTTGTTATAAAATAGAAGTCAGATACACTGTTTGAAAGCTGCTAATTTATTGACAAACAAAAAGTATTTTACTAATTTTCAGCTATATGCAACAGGTTTCGAGATATTTAGCGAAATGTTTCGACAAAAACCAAAATGTTATTAAAAAAATAATTATGTTACAATTATTTTTATAATTACAAACCTAACAATAATGTCACTTATACCGTTGAAAAGTGCATTTTCTCCTCATTAATAATCACTGATAATATTGGTCAGTATCTCAACAAAAATCCGAGTTATACAGGGAAATTTAAAAGCGTGTTACAAAACTATGGCGGCCATATTGATTACATCATCAACGCCACTAGAGGGCCAGAAAAATTTGTGTCCCGGTCTTTTTTAACGCGTCTACCCATGTACTATCAGCATCCAAAAGAGCGCAGTGGTTGCCAGATGTGAAACTTTTTTCAGCTATCACACCCCACTAATATATATATATTCTTTTAAAAGAAAATATTGAAGAAGTTTATATTCAGCTTTTTATTATTCCATATAATTAAGATTTCCGAACCTTTTTATATTCTTTATTCAATTAACTGTTTTGTAATAATAATCTCATATTCAGGGTACTGGAGAAGTGACACCCTTCTTGAGCCTTTATTCTTCAGCATCGTCCTAATAACAAGCATCGACCATATAATTTCATATAACTAATAATTCTTCGATTCCAAAGAAAATATTTCGAGATGCTCTAATTTATTTTCTCAACTTCAATATTTTTTCTTCCTTTCTATAAAACTTCTGTTTCGATATTCTCTGCATTTTGGATTGTAGATAATAGTAACCTTATCTGTATCCAATGATGCCACCGAAATGAGCAAATCAGCATACTCTTAATACAAATATTTATCAAATAATTTATACTTGAAAACTATGTTCATTAGCTAGTTGAATTTGAAAAGTGTATTAACTGAAATCTGATGCACATGTTTAACATTTATATCTTACCCGGGATTCGAAACCGTTACTTTCTGTGCCCTACATTGTTCCCCAAACCCAAACGAAAAGACCACAACCGTTTCATTCAAGGTAGCTATGGGTTATATGTTACGGGTTAGAAATATCGATATATTGAAGATCCTCTTACATATTACTAAAAATGATTGCTGCTCGAAAGGTAATAACATAGTCATAGTGATTTTTATGGGAAGTACTCCCGGCCTCTACCATGTGCTATTCAAAAATAGGGATCACAATATATTACTTTTACATTCACGCAACTTCACTATAACTACCACTCTTCTCTTGAATGTAGATTATTATATTGAAAAGAATACTTAATGAATCTTCTGTATATTTTGGGAAACTGAATGGGGTATACTCATAACCAAACAAGCCTATAATGAAGCAATGGTTTGTAAAAACAATTAACACATTTGTCAAATATAATTCGCATTGCCCACGTTTCGGTGAAACTTCACTTTCTTCAGATGCTAAATGCAAACTTTGAATTTAGCATCTGAATACTAAATGCAAAGTTTGCATTTAGCATCTAAAGAAGGTAAAGTTCCACCGAAACTGATTGCAATATCGATTAATAAACTTTACCTTCTTCAGATGCTAAATGGAAACTTTGCATTTAGCATCTGAATACTGAATTCAAAGTTTGCATTTAGCATCTAAAGAAGGTAAAGTTTATTAATCGATATTGCAATAGGTTTCTGAGAAGCTTCACCTTCTTCAGATGCTAAATGCAAATATTGCATTTAGCATCTGAAGAAGGTAAAGTTAATTGATCGAAATTGCAATTTCAATAGACTTTCCACATCACAGTACTTGAGAAAATTATTAAACCTGCAGTCAGTTGTTGAAAGCTATGAGAGATTAAATGAATATCAATATCATAGAATGTATTAAGTGATACCAATGTGTAAGTAACTACTGATTGAATATATTAAATTGCGAAACGAATTAATATTCCAATATTTCTTCATCAGTATTTCGAACATTTTTTCGTAAGATTTGTTTTTGACATAACCAGTTGTTCTTTATTAATAAGCTGAAAAAAGCAACCGAAAAGGGCGTACTCTTTCTGACCTGCCTTAATTTGTTTCGTCGCATTATGTTTAACGGATGCCTTTCCCGTAGGGTTGTAGCTGGAAAAATGCATGTCTACGACAGCCAACTGAATTGAAGTATTATACTTTCGTTACACATGACAAAGCATTAAGCAAATGAGCTCTCGGACGATCGCAGCGGCACAGAATGAAGTTTTTTTTCATGGTAGAGCAATTAAGGTGGCTCAGTCATACATAAAACTGCGGTTCTCTATCTCGTCTTTGAATGACAGACGTCGTTTGCGAATGTCTTAACGTAATCTCATGCATATTACTTGCGAAATGAGTTTCATTTCCGGAATATTCGAATATAATTATGAGTTATCGACCGAAAGAAGCAGAGAATCTCAGGTTTTGTACTGAATAAAGAAATTCATTTATACACTCGAAGAATACGTTATTGTTAGATTTCCGTATCACAAATAAAACGACCGTAGGTACTATAAAACATTCATTATACATGTGATTCCTAAAGTGTAACACTACCTATTATTCACTAGTGAATAATGGTTCATTATTCACTGCATGACGTCATACTTAGGACTTGTTAGATTTTGAAACATTGGTTTTATTTCTAAATTCAATGCCTTCGTTTATTTTCAATAATTGTTCTGTTGATATTAATATAAATAAATAAATGCAAAATTATCTATTTCATTCTTATCGGAGTGGAAGAAAGGAATGGAATCGATGTCAAGTGAAATAGTTGACGTTTACGTGAGTATGCAGTTTTCAGTGAACACAGAAAATGTTATGTCAACGCTTTTGATAACTATTTTTATTGTTGAAAATGAAGATTATTACTAATTTTTTCGAGGAAGTCGTGGACAAAGTGAAAAAATAGTATTCTACTCGCACAAAATTACAATTTTTTAATGATAGCAAGCATTTTGTGCTCGTTGAATAATATACTATTATATTGTTAAAAATCCGTTTATGTTTTAAAACAATTCAAATATTTAGTATATCCACCAATAATATTATTCGAAAATAGACTTTTGTGTAATATATACCTAAATTGTTAGGCTGAATATTATTTCATCAAGATTCATTCGAAAATATACCTAATACCAACTGATGACTTACAGACATCGCTACTAAATATTGTCTTATTAATGTATTAAAAAACATAATTTTAATTTATAGATTGCACAAGAACATCACAAATAATCGATTATACTTTCGAGTCACGAGACGTTATTTGAATAACATGACGAGAGCGCAGCTCGAGTGATGTTTTAAGGAAATACATCGACAGAGGAGGTCAGTATAACGATTATTTTCGTTTGTTCGAGTTGGTATTCATTAAGATTATATAACGAATGAACTACACCGCTAGAACTACAACCAAAGCGTTGCATACTGAATAATTGAGTGAAACTTCACCAAACTTGATTATAAATTTTTTCGACAAACGTCAATAAAATGTCAAATAAATTTGTTTGAAGTTTTACAATTTGGTCTCAGTCACTCATCTGCCGGTCCATCAAAGTATGGCGCGTTTGAAAACGTCCTATATATATATATATATATATATATATATATATATATATATATATATATATATATATATAAATATATATATATATATATATAAAATATATATATATATATATATATATATATATGTATAATATATATATATATATATATATATATATATATATATATATATATATATATATTATATATATATATATTATATATATATATATATATATATATATATATATATATATATATATTTATATTTATATTTATATACAGAGCTATTTTTCTGTATAAAACATCTCTATTATTACAGAAATGACTCGCACGATTTTTATAAATTTTGGAATGTCAGTGTTACGTGAAATAGCCAATTCTAAAGTGGTATTTACATTGTTGTCAAATCTTTCGTTTTTCCGTAAAAATAATGAACTTCGGTTTTGAAATCCTTGAGAAATTCTCAATATTTTTCATATTATTCTCTATACCTACATTTCACAATTTCGGAGTTATAGGTGAAAATGCAACAATGTCAACTTTGACATTTCAATCATATATATTATATATATATATATATATATATATATATATATATATATATATATATATATATATATATATATATATATATATATATATATATGCGAGTTTCCTGCTCTCGCTTTCCAGTTGCCAAGCGCGTCTGTCGTCTCAGTCCCAGATTTTTATTATTGTTGGTGTTTTTCAAAAGCGATAATGGATCTTTGTGAAATATCAAGTTCTACTACTTATTCATGGATCTTCTTTCAACATGTCACATACATCTTAAGATTTGTCTTCAGTTTTTGCAGTTCTTGTACGTCCTGATCTGGGTGAATCATTTACTATCCCAGTTTTGTTAAACTTTTCCACCAATTTAGTCAAAGTAGACATTGTAATGGAATATCGGTTATGATATAGATTATTGAAGATTTTCTTGTCAGATCCTTCGTCTATCGTCATATCCTAATTTCATTAAAATCCTTATTCGTTATTCTTGAGATGAACGATCCATTATTGCTTTTGATGAACACCAACAATAATAGATGATTGAAATGTCAAAGTTGACATTGTTGCAAACATAAGTACCTTAATGCAGCTATTATTTTAACTTGGTAGGCAGTAACGCATTTTCACTTATAACTCTGAAATTGTGACATTCACGTTTATGGAATGTATGAAAAATATTGTGCGAATTGTTCAAGGTGTTCAAAAATTGAAAAACATTTAGAGTGATTTGAAATAATGAAGTTCTTTATTTTTACAGAAAAACGAAAAATCTGACAACAATGTAGGTAAATACCACTGTAGGATTGGCCATTTCACAATCCAAAATGTATAAAAATCGTGCGAGTCAATTCTGTAATAATTAATGCGTTCCATAACTCACTATATATATATATATATATATATATATATATATATATATATATATATATATATATATATATATATATATATATATATATATAATATATATATATATATTATATATATATATATATATATATATATATATATATATATATATATATATATATATATATATACCGGGTGCATAATGGTTTCTTCGATTTTATTGAAATTTAAGTGGTTTATCGCAGACATAATTTTGAGTTTCTTCACCTACAAAATCAATATGGCTTCCGTTTCCACAGAAAACGATATAAAAATCAAAAATTCAAATGGTACACCCTGTATATTTTAACATATTTTAATTCTGAGGCTTCAAATACATACATTCTATCTGTCAAAAAATTTTTTCATATTTCGTAAACAGGGTCGGTCACAAGAGCAAAGGGAACTAATAAGAATAAGATTTTTAATAATTACTTCGTTATTTAGGAATTGAGAAAACTGATGTGTGAATCATTTTTAGGGGAATTTAAAGGAGCTTCTTGATATACAAGGTGGCCCATGTTTGTTTCTATTTGAAAAACTGAGTTTTGGTTCGAAAAAGAATTTGATCGTTAACAAACTTCACGAAAATTAATTTTTTGAAAAATTGTCACTTTGAGCGATATTTTAAATCAATTATCTATGATTTAGACGATGTCGCAGCCCTCTACGGTAAAAAAACACAATGAAAAACAATATTGAAACGGCGCTAGAACATACATTTGATAGATGGAATGTATGTATATGAAGCTTCAGAATTAAAATATGTAAAAATATATAGGGTATTCCATTTAAATTTTCAATTTTTATATCGTTTTCAGTGAAACCGGAAGTCAGCCATACTGATTTTGTATGTGAAAAAATTATGTCTTAGATAAACCACCCAAATTTCAATAAAATCGAAGAATTCATTAAAAAGTTATAGGGGTGGCCCATCACTCTTTTACACCCGGTATATATATATATATATATATATATACATCATATGTTCATGTATATATATATATATATATATATATATATATATATATATATATATATATATTTGAATTCTTGATATTTTACCTGTTTATCGTATTCATTCCAAGAGATATCAATTATTGGTATAACAGGTTTATTTCGAACATTACATTTTAAAATTAAAATTCATTGGACGTTTCAATGGAGTTTCCATCTTCATCAGCAGAATGTTCGTCCGGTAGTTGTCACAATATAAAATAGTTGAGTATTGTGACAACTACCGACGAACATTCTGCTGATGAAGATGGAAACTCCATTGAAACGTCCAATGAATTTTAATGTTTTTAAAATGTAATGTTCGAAATAAAACCTGTTATACCAATAATTGATATCTAATATATATATATATATATATTTATATATATATATATATATATATATATATATATATACATAAACATATGATGTAGGTTGCAAAAGTCAATAGTCTTCAACTTTTACAAAGAAATTATATAGAGTTTAAAAAAAGTAATTGTTTAACATTCATAAATGTTTTCGAATAAATCTATTTCATAACTTTGTTTCAATCGGAGGCAAGGCAATTAAACTAATCTCAAATTGAATTTAAAGTTGATAGATAATTTAATTTTGAGGCGTTGCGGAATGTTTATAAAAGATAGAGGAAAATGTAAATGCGAATTCGGTAATAAGATGGTATTTTCTTTCCGCATCCTCTCCTTCGCTGTTAACCTCTCTCTGGAACTTCCCAACTTGGAAGATATATTTCAGTGAAATGCGGTATAATGACATCGTGTAATTGCCTCTAATTACTTGTAAAATTACCTTGTGGCATAAAAGATGTTGGCAAGGAAGTTTTTCGCAGGGGATGGAATGAACCTCTTCCTTGCCCGACTCAACCCTTTTCACTCAGATGCTTATACTTAAAGTACTTTAATGGAGAAATATTTCGGAGCGTGTTATTGTTCAATTATAATTTCTTTAGCGGAATACAAATTCTATAATTAGTCACGTGCAATCAAATGTTCCCAATATTCCTAGTCGTAAACTTAGAAGAATGGAGAATATTTATTAGCAATATGATTTAAAATAACTTCTTAATGAAAAATAAGAACACGTTTATTTGAACCCAATCTCCACTATATTTACAACTAAATGACAATTGTTTGGACAACACAGTGTCTTCATCAGATTTAGTTTGTGGAGGTAGTGAAAATTAAATTTAAATAAACGTGTTCTTATTTTTTAATATGAATTTCCATCAAGTAGAGGTTATCAGAGATTAAAAAAAAGCTTCTTGATACATAGATTAATCATTCCTGGTGTTACATTCTTTATAATTTTTCCTCTATAGTCATGAAGAAATGGATAAATGATCATTCATATAAAACAGAAAATAAAATCATTTTTATGTTAGCATACTCGAAGGTTAATACAGGCTTTTAATCTGACACAGTAGAAATTTTGAAAAGTTTTATCAAATCAAAGTCAAGAATTCCTCCTGTTAAGATATTTGAGATATTCAAGGTTCATCTCTCATGAGACAAATAAATAACTGCAAAGTATACTTTACTCATATACCTAATCATCAACATATTATTTTTCATTTACAATATTAACTGTCAGTTGGTTTGTAGCAATTAGAAGA